>UELW01000811.1:162734-421413 GCA_900490495.1 Danionella dracula
AACATGAAATGAGAAGATGAGATGTTTCCAATCAATGAGTGGTTGTCAGGAGAATAACAGAGGACCCAATTGGAGTGAGAACCTTTATTAAACAAAAACTACAGAAGCACAATCTTCTGGAAAGGAAGAGCTAAAACTGGAACAACTAAATCAGGAGAGCAAAAACAGGTAGCAACATGAACTAATACGCCAGTAAGGAAAAAGGAAAGAAGGAGGAAATAAATAATGTGGCTAATGAGCAAACGAGGAGCAGCTGAGCCAGAGAAAACGAGGAGAGAGGAAACAGGTGTGACAGTGGTAGTAAATAATAATAATTAATTTTATTTGAAGGCGCCTTTCATGACTCACAAGGTCACCATAAATTACAAGTATTTAAATGAGTGAACATGAAGAGAATAAAAAACCAGATTAAAACAATACAGAGGAATATTAACACATTAAACACACATTAGCGCAGAGAACGCTTGAGAAGCCTTATTCAGGAAATGCCTGTTGGAACAGGAAACCTTTTCATTTTCACTTGAAGATCTGGAGGTTGTCATTTCCTGGTTCTAATTTCCTGGGCTAGTTTGCTCCACAGCAATGGAGCTGCAGAACTAAATGTCTCAACCCCGATGTTTTAGGGTGACATGGGGGGGAGGGGTGTCAAGAGAGAGCGTCGAGGCCGAGTGCAGGTTGCGGGTGAGAGTGTAGATGGTGAGCAGGTCTCTAAGATAGCAGGGTGCGGTGATGTTGAGTACTTTGTAGGTTAGCAGTAGGGTTTTAAAGTCGACCCGGAAGGTGACTGGGAGCCAGTGCAGGTAGTGAAGTGCACATGTTTTATAGAAAAGAGGCAGTGATCCATCATTGATCTCTGAGAGGGTTGGTGTTAGTGAGAGAAGTCCTCACCTTTGACCAGCGGAGCCCCATAATGTGGACACTTGTGTCCCATGGCGAAGAACTCCCCGTGTTCTTTAATGAGCAGAGCGCGGCCCGCCCCCAGATCCACCTCACGCATTCTAACCAACACAACAGACAGAGAAAAACAATTCTGATGCATTCTAACGTAAATAGATTAAAAGAAGTCTTAAGTGCACTGTTCTAGGTGTTAAATATTTATTAATAGCTCTTATTTTTCTGATGTCCATATAAAACTCTTCTGATATGTTTTTTTTTTGTTGTTACAGAAAAGTTAGAAAAATATTGTTTAACACTAAAATATTATGTAAAAGTGATGGTTAGGGTTGTTAGATTTTAAGAAAATGCTTATAAACACTCATAAATGCTCAAAACTTTAAAAGTGATTGTTAGGGTTTCCAGATATTGATGTTAGACTCATAAATGTACATTTTTAAGAGATTAAGAAAATGCCCCTAAATGTTAAAAAATAAAAATGATGGCTAGGGTTGCCAGAGAGGGAGAAACCCTTGGTAAATGCTCAAAAAAAAAATTATGTTATGATCTTACATTTGATTCTTAACAGTCTTCAAAAGTCTTAAATGTAACTTTATGGATCCTGCCGAAGCCCTGTTTGAAGCATTTCTTGCTTGCTGTCTGTGAGAGTCTAGCTTTTGTTGAGATTAGATTTCGATGGTGTTAAAGTTAACCTTAAATCAAAATAGACTTTACTCTACAACAAGAGACATGTTAAAACATTTAACGTCGTCCCTGATCACACTCACCAGATGTTAGATTCCTGCCCAACACAATTTGAGTTGAATTTAACAAATTTTCCATCAAAAAAATCACACATCAAGCCACAAAAGCTCAAATATTTCATTTTCATCCATGACGCTGAACCCTCTCTGTTTGATATTTTTTTAGGGAAAATTAGATATATTCAACTCAAATTGTGTTCTTTTTGGGACGGCTTATGTATTGTTTTTCACACATCTCTTTTTGCAGTGTAGAATGAAAGAAAAAAACAGACAATTAAAGTCCAAATCCCTGAAAAATTAAAGCATTTGAAGTGACAGAGGTCAGTGTTTTTCTGGCATAATGTAATATTAAAACATAAAAGTAAAAAATATTTCAAATTGACACATTTTGGGGGTCTAGCTTTTTAGGGCTTTTTGAATGGCTGAGTTTTTGGACGTAACATTTAACATTTCTTCATTTATACACCTTGTGATGACCCTTACTTTCCATCAGGAGATGAGCTTGATCGGGAAGCCATTTTCTGAATGGCTTCATCTGCTCTAATACATTTTTGAGTTGATTTGTTTGTGTAGTTAACTTTGAGATTTTGTTCTTTGCGTTGCACTCTTCAGGGGAGAGCAACCCCTCACATCTGGCGATTCTCAAGTGGTCTCACTTTTTGTGTTCCATGTAGCATTTTCAGTAGTGTTCCTTTTTGTTTGTTCTTTATGTTTAGACTTTGTTATATTTTAACTGATTGTCTGTTGCTAAATTAAAGTCTCTTAACTTTGAACTTTTTTGTCTGTTCCCCCTTTTATGCTGCAGCTCTTAACAATCGAGTTGTAAGATAAAATACTTCATAAAAGTTAGCCACAGACTCAAAGATTGGTTTCCCGGCCTTCAATAACGCGAGGTATAAGCGTTAATAATAAGCAAATGAGAGCTCTTTATAATCTGTGTAACACAGTCAACGAGCTGCAAGCTGTTTGAGCAGAAATAATCCTTCTTCAGCGATTCCAGAATGTGTTAACGTCAATGCATGAGCAGCTGAGAGGAGACGGCTGGAGAGAGCGTCTAATAAAAAAAAATCTAATCATGGATACAATTATAGACATTAAAAATGAGAAATATATATATTTTTCGAATGCTTTAAAAAGAAGAGAGAGTTTTGTAGAAAAAAAAGCAGGTGAGCTATGATTTCTGACCCAAATTTATTGGGTGTTGAGTATTTTGGACAGAAGATATTGGCCCAAGTTCATTATAATTAGTGATATTAAAAACATAAAATGTATATATTTTTACTAAAATTTTCTTAACCATGACTTTTGGTGCGAGAACCAGTTGGTGAATTGTGACTTCTGACCACATTTAGTTATTGTAGAGTGTTTTGGACCGAAGCTATTGAACTATTTGATCATAATTATGGACATTAAAAATATTTATTTATTTTCAGATTTTTCTCTAAATGAGTTTGGGTGCAGACCCGCAGGTGAACTGGGATTTTTTTTACACCAAATTGGGGATCGACCATTTTATCATCATTATACTGTTGGTTATTCAAAATATTTAAAACATCTTTTTTAAAGAATTTTCTTGAAATGAGTTGTTGTAGCAGAACCAGCTAACTTTACAAAAGTACATCAAATTGGATGCTCGACTGGGATTATTAATTTAGGGATTATTAATTTAAGAGGATTGCTACATATAGTGTATCAAAGGTATTTGTAAATAATAATAATAATAAAATAAATAGTTGTCATAGTCACTGACTTCAGCTAGTTAATGTGGATCTGCTGAATTGAACCCCATTTATTATTTTGCCTTTCTTATTTTTTTGTGCAAATTTGCAAAAAAATAGGACAAAACACAACCCAATCGATCTGAAAGATGTCAGAGCTGGAGAGAACTGAACTCACTGGCCGTTTCTCGAGGTCTTTTATGTGACAAACAGAGGCTTCGATGTAATCCCTGTGTTTGCGCTGTTGCCTCGAGGGGTCTTCGTCCGAACAGTGTCCCAGAGACCCGTTGGGTCTGTACTCTGAAAAAGGACTGGCTTTTCCATTCGGAGACATCAGGTCCACCTCCTTCTCTTTCTCCAGAAGACCGAGCTCAACTTTGACCTCTACTGCAAGCAAATGCGGAGGAAAAATACAGAGAATTAGATCACATTAGATGCATTGGATCAGGATCGGAGATTGTTTTGTTTACTAAACCCATGCATCTTATTTTAGCTAAGGAAGCAACTGCACTACAGCTATGGTTTTCAACAAGGAACAAAATTTGTAAATAAAATGTTAAAACATATCATCTAAATATATCTGTAAAAAAAAAAAAAGTATATATATATATATATATATATATATATATATATATATATATATATATATATATATATATATATATATATTCCTAATATTGAACACAGTTTACTCTGAGATTGGTGCATATATGTGAGGGTAAAGTGCCTGTAGGTGGCAGTCTCTGAGTGACGTGTTGAAATTGCTAATACAATTAGTTTACAAAAAAATCTATATTTTATCTTACATTGAGAAGCAATGTGCTGTTTTAAGTATTTTTTGGCTAGTAGTTGACTACATAAAATCTACAAAGAAGGTGTGCATCTCTGCACCCACAAAGAAATAACCTATATACACATATATGTTTTAATATAGGTTTGATTTATTTTTAAAATGTATGTGACACAGAAAATTGGCCTTTTCTTACATATATGCACATATATGTATCTATATACGTGCATACATGTACCTACATAGGCACAACAATCCATGTGTATATGTGTGTATTTATGGTCCCTATTTGTGTACCCATATATTTTTAAATATTCACATCCATAGCTGCCAGGCAACTTAAATGAAAGCCATACAGGTAGAAATAATATTTTATTTATACACATGTTCTTTACCTAAGAACAATCAAATATTACATATCAACAGAACCAGGCTTGATTGACAAAATAAAAAGACGACAAACCGTTTTGTTATACATTTCTTATTCAATTTTGTTATTCCCTTATTTTTCACTATCTTCAGACCAGAAAGAATTGAACTCGTAAATGTTTCAAGAAATGTGAGACCATAGCTTTCCATCTCCTCTCACTTAGTTAAATTCCATAACGCGCCAATCACATGTGATGCCACTTTCACATGTGCACACATACATACACTTTTTGGACATATTTTTTTTAGCTAGTTCTTAGTTATTGCCATGATACCATGTCCATGATTTAGCATTGTTCCTTCATTAAAAACATTCCTCAATGTTTGCAAAATCCTATTTTCTTTTTCTGGGAGCTCAAAGCGGCTCGATAATCATAGCGCCTCCCAGTGATATAGCGCCCCCCACTGACCAATCAATCGAACCATTAATTAATTTATGCAGTTAACATGCATATGGAACAAAAGCAGGGCTGCTTTTCAAAATAAGCAAAAAAAAGTGCTTAGCTTTGAAAAAATAAAATAAAGTAAGGAAATGCATATCAAGAAAACCCTCGTTCATTGGCCGATGCATTCTCGCGTTCACTCTAAAGCTACAGCAAAGAACACAATTGCAGCGCCGCTTCAAATTTGTGATAGAATTTCAATCAAAATTTCATTGCATTTGGTCTGTAACTCCCATAGGCTTCACTAGACCTTATTTACTGGGGCACCTGTCCCTGTAAACCTTTTCAGAGCCCCAGTAAATAATCACATTGAGATTATAATTCAATTGTTTCCACAAGATTAAAGGAGTTACTTGTAAAAGTCTTCAATAACTGTAAAATAAAAAGAAATTCAACAAAAAATGCACAGACACAGTATTTTAAAGGATGCATGTAAAGAAAATTGGTTTTAGTTTAGGATTAGAGCTTTTAGTTAGTGACTAATATGCAAAAAATGAGAGAAAGAGAGAGAGAGAGAATTTGAGATAAATTTGTTCCTGTGTCTCGGCAGTTAAAAAAATGCAGTATTATATACCATTACCTATATAAGACATAGACTCCCCAGAATTCATGAATTTTTGCGGGGTCTCAAAAAATATGTTAAATATCTTATTTTGAGGTACAGATTCACTTTCACGGTGGTGCAGTGGGTAGCACAGTTGTCTCACAACAAAAAGGTCACTAGTTCGAGCCTCGGCTGGGTCAGTTGGTATCTCTGTGTTTGCATGTTCTCCTCGTGATCGCGTGGGTTTACTCCGGGTGCTCCGGTTTTCTCCACAAGAACAAAGACCCGCGGTACAAGTGAATTTGTCCGTAGTGAATGAGTTTGAATGAGTGTGTGTGAATGTTTCCCAGCGATGGGTTGCAGCTGGAAGGGCATCCGCCGCATAAAACATATGCCAAAAGAGTTGGTGGTTCATTCCACTGTGGCGACCTCGAAAGGGAAAAAGCCAATAAGAAGATGCATGGATTTAAGTAATCAAACGATGGATTTGATGAATAATTTGTTCATTGTATGTAAAATAAAAATTAAAAGCCTGGTAATTTCGTTGTTGATGAAACTTGAACTTATAGTAATAGAATAACAACAGAATGCATGCTATTCTTTTTATGAGCATCAAGGTCAGGGGGCGCTATAGCGTAAATCTACTGGCGTGAAGATTTATCTCTGTTCGGGCGCTGCTTGAACGATTGTTTTGGAAGTGAGGCTGATTAGGAAGCGACGTTTATAAAAGGAAGAAGAAAGACATGGGTTCCTTAAGCTTTACCAATCAACATTTCACGAGTTCGCTCTGCTCATAATTGCCTAGTACTGCAAGCGTCATAGGCGAGAAATAGAGAAGCAAACTCGGCGAGCTGTTCGCGTGTTAGTCCGGGACCATTGAGCAACCTGGGCCCGGAGGAATCAACCCCCCCCCCCCTTAATTTACCAATTATTGCCGCATTTAAACGAGAAGTAGACCCTCTTATGCAAAGTGGGAAAAGGTGAAGCATGCATGGTGAGTGGCGAAGGGGTGGAAGGAGGGACAACTTGCACGATGTAGATGTTATCTCTTTGGTCGTGTCTGATATACTGGAGATGATGTGGGTAGATGGGACCATATCATTAGATGAAGATTTGTTAATTACTCCTCCTGAACTTATGTTAATCAGATGATTAACCCTATACTGTGAAGAAAATACCATTTTATTTTCTTCTTTTTGAACGAGGTACTGATTGTATCCTTATTCAAACCTTAAATACTGCAAACACCTGTCAGGTGATGTTTTCAAAGGTTTGACATTAAAAACAAGCACCTGTACAGTTCCTGACAGGCTGCGTTGGCTTTCCTGCACCGGCTCCGTCATCTCTCGTGATTTTCCATTGATTTTAATTAAGCTTCACTCAGCAGTTGGGAATTCCTCTGTGATTAAGGCCTAAGAAGTAGCCTTCAGCACATTTTTTCAGAGAGAGAGAAAAGCAGAGCAAGATTACACTGCAGCGGATTGCAGGTTTTAGATCGTCGCAGTTGACTTTTGTGGTCTTAAAACCAGGGACAGAACGATGTAGATGCTTCTCACACAATTAGAATATCATGAGCAATATGTGTGTATAAATAATGAGAAATAATGTGTCTTGTCGATTTTTAACAGATAATCTGATCTTTCTATAAATTCTTTAGAAACCATAGATTCTTTAAATACACACAGAGTAAAACGTCCCAAGCCTTTTTTGTTACTGCTATGTTTAAGGCTTTCAGCTCATTAGAAAAAAAACGCTTTCTTAGAAATATCTTGAAGCTGTTACTTTGTTGTCTTAAGTTTGATTTAAAATATAAATAGATTTATGTTTATTTAACATAAATAAATGGGTAAACTTGCATATAGTGCTGTCTCTCAGCCAAAAGTTTGATTGTTTGACCCCAGATCGCGGGAACCTTTTCAAGCGTTCTCGTCATGCATGCGTAGGTTCCCGAAAAAGAGCTTGTTACATCTCACAGCCCCTTTACACCATACTTCCGCTAAAATCTGGGTTGTAAATGCGCTTCTGTTTTGACCTTTCAGATAGGAGTGTTGTGTTGTTAGCGTGGGTTTGTTTTTTTTAAGAAGTGATTGTGAGTAGGTGTTCATTTAGTCAGATTTGCACCATTTTATTGTTATATTTTATCTTTGATTTACATTGCATATTCATTTTTTATGAATACTAAAAATCTGTTGGCACACTCTGTTGGTGTGACATTGCTATGCTGCTGCGTCTCATTGTGTGAACATTTCGTACGGTTTGATTCAGAAGTTAGATTCATACTTTTCCTACAGATAAGGATACATGGGTAAAATTCCAGTGTGATCAAATTCATTGAATCGAATAGAAAAAAATAGCTTTTGCTGCTGAACCAGTAATTGACAAACCACTGACATGGAGCACGGAAGTAGTCATGAGTTTATCCTAACTGCTTAAGGTGATTCTTTTGTTGTTGCACAATTGTTAGCCAATTTCAGTTTCTATGTTCTGAAGTGCTCCTTATTTATGTCCATAATTCCATTAAACTCAAATTATTATTTTACATTTATTTCTTCTTAATAACATATTTTTTGTGTGTATACAAAAGGGAAGCAAATAACAGAGTAGCAGAAAGCAGCCGTTAAAATGAAACAGCTTAAAGTGTCTAGCTGCGTGGCGCGAGAACATAAAATCAAGTTTTGCTGGATTAAAAAAAATCTATCTACTATCTATCTACTAGCGTTCATCGTAAAAATCATGGTCACTCAATCAGTTCTAGTCATTTCTGTGCTCCCCAATCCGAATCCCCGCTCAGTGTGCGTATGAGAAAAAACAGCAATGCATTGTGAAAGGCTAGTGAAAGTACTCATATTGCAGTGTCTAATCCTCTTGAACACAGACCAATTAAGAGCATTAAAATTCCTGGTGCACTAAAGGAAAGCCGCAACGCAACTGCCACGAGAGGCATCGTTAACTGACCTATATTCCAAATTTCTACAAGAGAACAATAAGAAGAAACACAATCGACAAGACAAACTGAATGATCTCAGCAGAAGTATATCTCCAGTCACCTGTTTTGGGTTTGGAGAAGCATCCTCCCATTGCGGCCCGGAGTGAAGCCAAGGAGGTCCGGAAAAAGGAAAGCCCAGGATGGGTGTTGGTGACCTGGGCAGATCAGACGTGTTTCTGGGGGGGGATGTTTGGCTCTGCTGGGCCCGCACAGCCATCTCAGAGATCAGGGACTGCACATAACACAGCCTAAAGGAGAAACAGTGTTGGATTGTGCACTTTTTAAGGATATAATAATACGAGAATATTTTAACATCTGACAATACAACACAGTTCAAGCTCACCAAATTAGACAAATACTTAACAAACTTGCAAGTTTAGTGTTTCATAGTTGAACAAAAAATATGCAGGGCTCCGGACCTCCAGAAACCCCTTTTTAAACTGTATACTCTCAATATAAAATCAAGTGTACAAGCAAAAAATTATTCACCATGTATGAATTTAATCCGCACTTTACTTTTTGATTTTCTAGAGGAATGGGTGAGGTGTAAGGACTCATTCATTCATCTTCATGTCGGCTTTATTCCCTTTCGGGGTCGCCACAGCGGAATGAACCGCCAACTCTCTGGCATATGTTTTACGCAGCGGATGCCCTTCCCTGCCGCAACCCATCGCTGGGAAACATTCACACACACATTCACACTATGGGCAATCGTTCTTAATCAATTCACTTATTCCGCATGTCTTTGGACTTGTGGGGAAACCGGAGCACCCGGAGAAAACCCACGCGATCACGGGGAGAACATGCAAACTCCACACAGAAATGCCACCTGCCCCAGCCGAGCCTAGAACCAGCAACCTTCTTGCTGTGAGACGACCGTGCTACCCACTGCGCCACCGTGACGCAGGTGTAAGGACTTTTTTTTTTTATTTTACACTGTTGAATCAAGCAGGAACGGCTGATAAACTAGCCCCACAAATGACAAAAATATGTGTAAAAATAGACTTTCTGTAGAAATTGATTGCTTTGTGTTCATAAGAAAGACAAATAACTGTTTACTTTTTAAAAGCAGTTCAATACTGGGTCTCTTTCAAGTAGACAGTTTAAACATTTCTCCTGACCTTGTGTGTATTTCCTGTATTTAGTTAGGAAGTAATTTCTTCTAAGAAACGTTTTAATATAACCTTACGATTTCAGTTTGATGAATCCACTTGATTTCTAGAACTTTTGATCGACATACTCTGAAGATTGGTACAAATCGTGTGACAGTCGGATGAACGGCCTAGGAAATGTTAGGAAAAAGCTTGTTTTTTACTTTATTAAAAATGACGGGGAAAAAATTAGGCTGAAATATATACAGAACTTGCAAGACAAGACTAAGATAGCAAGATTTATTTGCAGTTTTCTACATTTTGTTAAATCTTTTGACCACAAAATTTTTTTTTTCCATGTTGAGTTTCATATTTGTATTGTATGATAATGTTTCTTAAAGTATATTACTATTTGACTACCTACAACTTGGCACAAGTCCATGCCTTAGTTTGACCTTGAAGTAATAAAACTATTACACAATAAAAGATTGAGGCAAATCTAAGGTTTGTAAAAGAACACTAGTGTAAAGGATCGCTGATGATAATGGCCGTTAACACATTAGGTTTAGTAGATTAGAGTTCTTATCAACTGAAAAGGATTTTATTCTGAGTATCCTTGGGCTCAGTGTCCTCACTGACTCTGTCTGATTGAATTGTCCCAAATCAACTAATGTGAGGAGAGAGAGGAAGCCAGAGGTTGCCCCTCTGTAGTCACAGGCTTAGAGAACACTTTTTTGTCTTATCTCGCACTTAGAGTTCACCAGCATGAGAGTGACAATCAGAGCTGAGATTGCGCCCAAGAAGGAGAAAATTAAGCATGAACCCGACCTGATTCATCAGATCCTGACGGGGCTTGCCGAGTTCGAGCAAGAAACCATGATTAAGAACAATGTAACGAAGAGGCGAAGATGAAACCATGGAAAGGGAAAATTTGATCACCTTGTTGGCCATGAGAGTGACAATCAGAGCTGAGATTGCGCCTAAGAAGGAGAGAATTGGGCCCGAGCTTGAGAGAATTTAGTCAAACGTAAAGTTAATTTAGTTTACGGTCTTATTTATGAACCAAAACCTGACACGTGCCGATATTATTCAAATGAATGAACGCAAGTACAATTTTTCTAGAATTAGCCATTTATACATAATATACATAATTAATCCCCAACATCTCAGCTCTAAATAAGTAAGGAATAGGGCAGTTTCCGCTCGCAAAAGTCCACAAGGTCTTAAATAAACATTCTAAATCAAAGCTGGTACTTGGCAATAATGGAAATAAAATATGGAATATGGAAAATAGAAACAAATGAACATAGCCAGCATAAAATAAATAAAGATTCCAAAGGAAATCTTAACTAATTGACTTAAGATGAATCTCATCAGCATCCATTCTCATTCTCTTGCAGCAATCTATGCATATCACATGACTTTGCATGGCAATTCTATATATTAAGTATGAACCCGACCGGATTCATCAGATCCTGACAGGGCTTGCCGAGTTCGAGCAAAGATCTTCCGCTCTAGTGTGAAGACCACACATTTGACACATCAAGTCAAATTTTCGGTCCAAAGTAAAACAACTGGTCTCAGCACAAGCTCAGAAATCTGACAGAACAATGGGCACAAATGAAAAAAGTTTGACTCTGCCATGTCACCCTGGTTTTTCATGATGCTAAATGAAGGTTTGCTTTTGGGACATAACAGAGCAGCTGGGGGCCATTCAATAAAAACTCGACCTCACAACAAGAAACCTTGATGAAGAACAACGTAACGAAGAGGCAAAGATGAAACCATGGAAGGGGAAAATTTTACGATTCGGTGGCCATCTTGTTTGCCCACAGAGAAGACAAAAGGGCCAGGAGTGTCATTGTTATCGTAAGTTGTTCATTTTGGTGATTCGCTCTTTAAACTCTTGTTCACTAACATGAATGAATCATTTGAATGATCAATATCATATTCCAGATATTGTTCGTCTGGAAAAAGTCTGATCTACTTGAAAACTTGAGAATCAAAAATACAGGAAATACACAAATCTGAGTAAATGAAGACTCGCTCGTGTCTTGAGTACTAACACACACGCACACACACACACCACACACCCAAAGAAAACGATTCACTCCCAAAAAGAGGCGTTTTGAAGAGTCATTCTTTACACAAATGACACATAACTGCCCCTGAGTGCCATCCAAAAGGTAGGAGAGTCACTGCATCAACTCTAAACAGTAGAGGTGTGAAGCTAGCGGGAAAAAAAAATCCATATGAGCCATTCAATCCAAATTTTAATTCGTCTGGGTGTTTGAAGACCTTAAAAGTGACTCATGGGAGTCACTCATCTCTGACACCAGCCTCTGGCGGCTAGTCGATTAATTGCAGATGCAATTGGTTGGGATCTCAAGGAAAGTATGTGATCATCAATTGTGTTCACTCCTTGCCATGCAAGTAAACTTGGAAAGCATCTCCCAAACCGTGTGTTTGTGGCTCGTGCAGTGTACTCCGGGGGTAACAAGCAGCGATTAATACCTCACGACCAGCTCTCGACCCACGATTGTATCGCAAGAAAATCAACCCCTTTTGAAACCTTGCCCGCTTCTCGTAAGTAAATCGCTCTCTGTTGAAGCAGCGCTTTAATTGAATTAAATTTAACAAGCCAACACCTCACTCTACACATGTGCAAATACATTTTCTTAGTCATTTTCCTCATCCATATATTTTTTCCTTTTATTTTTTATAGTTTTTGCACAGCGAATTGCATAGATTGTCAAAATAGCTCTTTTTTTTTTTGGTGAGAATTCTCAGGTGAGCGATGCTTCCACTTCCACTTCCGTGTTTTTGTGTTCCAGCTCCAGAAACTAGAGTCAAACTCGTGTTTTGACAAAGTACAGTGCGAGCATTGGCTCTGTACTTACTCTGTAACTTTTAACTCCAGCGATTTACTCTAGAAAAATCACATAGTGTCTGCCCAGCATTAATGTATTGTTTGCAGACCATCACAAATGACATTTTGCATCTTTGGTCTGGTGCATGAGCGTGTGGCAGCAAATCTGATCTTCAGTTGATTACAGCGCAGGCTTTGAAAGGTTTGTAAGTGTGTGTTCACACATGCTAATGCCTCTTGTTTCCTGAGTTAAACATTACTTTCTGGCATCTCTACATTTTCAGTAATGCTTCATATGAATCCTTTCTTCCCTTCAAAACCTATTTTTTAGGATTAGCTGTGCAGAAAAACAGGCATTAAAATGAACTCAATTTCAGGTTTATGTAACTTCATATATGCAGTATAGTGGTTCAGCAATGAAGTCTGAACCTAAGAGCCACTTGATATTCACATCACAGCCAAAGCTCTGTAAAGTGTCGAGAAACAGAACAAAAGTTTGCTTGCATTAGAGAAGAGGGCTCCCATAAACTTGAGAAGAACCAAAGTTTGGGGACTATCATAAAATCTGTTTATACCGAGGGGAACAGAATCAGTCTGAGCACAATTTTTCTCAGTTCTCTCCAGCAATTATTTTGGCCTTTTCCGAAGCATGACAAACATGGATCGACTACGAAAGAGAGGATGCAAAAATACTTTTTTGTTCATCAAAGAAGGAGAAAGATCTTCTGGATGTTACTGCAAAATTACAGAAGATCTCCATAGCAACCGATGTGAACAGGGAATTGCCTTACATAAATAATCATAAACAAAGCAGTGATTTTATCCCACATGTGTTCTCTGTCTTCCAGATCACATTTTAAAACATAGCGTAAAACTAATTTACTGCAAACTGTTGTTTGTTTTCTGACATTTGCGCGTCAAAATAAACTTGGAAGCTCATAACACTTATAATGATACTAAAATATAGAAAAATAAGGTTCTGTTTGAAATTAATAAATTAAAAGAATTAGTTAAAAATTATAATTTCAGGTCAGTTGTTTGGTTTTAGTGCACACTTTAAATTTAGGCAGTAATTTATTGTAAATCTTGCACTTGGATCTGTTTTCAGATGTTAAGCTTAATTTTCTAAAAACAAAGAAAAGCCGTGTGCGAGCTGGATACAAATACAGAAAAGGTGATTTTAAGCAACACATTTGTTGATTTAAAGTCAGCCTATGGAAGGTGTTAGGCTGAAAATGTGAGCATCAAAGGATTAAATTCATCAAGTAATTTTTAATATATTTAGGACTAAAAATAGTCTCGAAAGTTTTAGAGTCGTCTTGTGACCAAGCTGCTTGTGATGTCACAAACTGCTTTCCCCCAAAAGTCCCTCCCACTACTAACGATTGCACTATTGAAGTCAAATAAAGTGAATTACATGAACAAACAAACGGATAACTCTCAATCAACAACAAATTTTGTTTCAACGAAAGTGTGTTTTACCTTTTACTTGCATTCCAGAACAACTTCGCCCTTCCCAAACTTTACTTCTCATTTAACCAGACACAGATACTCAAATTTGAGTTTTTAAGACATTATACTAAAAGATCTGATGCTATTTTGAACTGAAACTCATCTTGGCACACTCAGGAGGCAATACGATTGATATTAAATCATGTTAAAATGGTGAAGAGTGTGGTTTTTAGAAAAGCTTGGACGGGTTAGCGCCATAACCATAGCCAACGACAGATAGCTAGAAGTGCTATTGGTCCTAGGGGTGTGTTTGTTTTGGAGATTTCAACCAACAACACTGACCCCTAAAGGTCAAACACCACACTTCTAACATTTACTTATTTATCACTTCAGATTTTTGCATCAACCAATAACAATTTTTTGAGAGTGCACCTGCTTTATTTCTCTGCTCTGTCTGGAACAGGATTGAGGTTGAGCCATCAATGCAGTCCGTTTTTGTATATTTCTAAACCCAAGAAATACTCAGAAATGAGGAAAAATAAATTTTAATGTTTGGTTTTAAAATGCAAAAATGTATTTGGAGCTCTTAATTATTTCTTTAGCAATGCTTTTCTGTAGAGGACTTGTCTGCTTTTTTCTATTGCATGCTCTGCAAGTTTATTGAAGTGCACAGTGTCCCTCATAGGAAGGACTGTTTTGTGTTATGAAGTTGACAACAAAACTCATATTTTTATTGACTTTACTGCCACAGTTTTATCAGTAGTTTTTTTTTTGTTTAGTTTTTTATTCCGTTGCAACAAAAACTCTTGCAGTGGGCAATTCCGCTCGAGGCCAATAATAATTCAGACATCAGGCATTAACAAAGCTTACACAAAGTTATTTCAACAATCTTCTTAGTCAATTAGTTCAACTTTCCCTATCTTCGTCGTTTACACTTTGAAGTTTAACAAAGCAATGTGAAATGTTAATTTGTAAACACTGTGATTTTGTAAATCACGTATTTTCATATCCCACCCTCCCTACCCAGTTCTACCCCCTCCTCAATCCACCAGCTCTATCCTCTCTATCCCTTCCCCCCTCCCTCCCCATCTCTCCCCCCTCACTCACTCACCAGCTCTCCATCCTCTCTATCCATCTTCCCCCCTCCTCCCCGCTCTCCCCCCTCACTCACTCACCAGCTCTCCATCCTCTCTCCCCATCTTCCCCCCTCCCTCACCAGCTCTCCCCCCCTCACTCACTCACCAGCTCTCCATCCTCTCTATCCCATCTTCCCCCCTCCCTCACCTCGCTCTCCCCCCTCACTCACTCACCAGCTCTCCATCCTCTCTCCATCTTCCCCCCTCCCTCACCAGCTCTCCCCCCTCACTCACTCACCAGCTCTCCATCCTCTCTATCCATCTTCCCCCCTCCCTCCCCAGCTCTCCCCCCTCACTCACTCACCAGCTCTCCATCCTCTCTATCCATCTTCCCCCCTCCCTCCCCAGCTCTCCCCCCCACTCACTCACCAGCTCTCCATCCTCTCTCCCCATCTTCCACCCTCCCTCACCAGCTCTCCCCCCTCACTCACTCACCAGCTCTCCATCCTCTCTCCCCATCTTTCCCCCCTCCCTCCCCAGTTCTCCCCCCTCACTCACTCACCAGCTCTCCATCCTCTCTCCCCATCTTCCCCCCTCCCTCACCAGCTCTCCCCCCCTCGCACTCACCAGCTCCTCCATCCTCTCTATCCTCTTCCCCCCTCCCTCCCCAGCTCTCCCCCCTCACTCACTCACCAGCTCTCCATCCTCTCTCCCCATCTTTCCACCCTCCCTCACCAGCTCTCCCCCCTCACTCACTCACCAGCTCTCCATCCTCTCTATCCATCTTCCCCCCTCCCTCCCCAGTTCTCCCCCCTCACTCACTTCCCAGTTCTCCCCTCTCTCTCCCCATCTCTCCCCCCCTCACTCACCAGCTCTCCATCCTCTCTATCCATCTTCCCCCCTCCTCCCCAGTTCTCCCCCCCTCACTCACTTCCCATTCTCCCCCTCTCTCTCCCCATCTCTCCCCCCTCACTCACCAGCTCTCCATCCTCTCTATCCATCTTCCCCCCTCCCTCCCCAGTTTCTCCCCCCTCACTCCCACTTACCAGCATCTCCCCATCATCTCTCCCCATCTCTCCCCCCTCACTCACTCACCAGCTCTCCATCCTCTCTATCCCATCTTCCCCCCCTCCCTCCCCCAGTTCTCCCCCCTCACTCACTCACCAGCTCTCCATCCTCTCTATCCATCTTCTCCCCTCCCTCCCCAGTTCTCCCCCCTCACTCACTTACCAGCTCTCCATCCTCTCTCCCCATCTTTCCACCCTCCCTCCCCAGCTCTCCCCCCTCACTCACTTACCAGCTCTCCATCCTCTCTCCCCATCTTTTCCACCCTCCCTCCCCAGTTCTCCCCCCTCACTCACTTACCAGCTCTCCATCCTCTCTCCCCATCTTTCCACCCTGCCTCCCCATCTCTCCCCCCTCTCTCCCCATCTTCCCCCCTCCCTCCCCATCTCTACCCCATCTCTCCCCATCTCTCCCCCCTCTCTCCCCATCTCTCCATCCTCTCTATCCATCTTCCCCCCTCCCTCCCCAGCTCTCCACCCTCCCTCCCCAGCTCTCCACTCTGTCTCATCAGCTCAATCCATATAATCATGATAGAGTGTGAGAAGTTAATAATCTTTTGATCAACAGCTACTGTATGAGCCGAGATTATTGAGCTTTTTAAATAAGATTTTTTCAACTTGGAAACATGACCACTAAATACAGTAGAATCAACATATAGTAAAGGCAAATAAAAAAATCTATTTCATTTGGTTTTGAAGCAAAGCTGTACCCATAATTTGTGCATTTTTTTTTCATAATAATCATATTGATTGCTTTCATATTAATCATATTGAATTTATATACCTAATGCAATTCTTAAATAATGCTTTAAATATTGTTTCACGCCTGCAACCTTCAGCATAGATTAAATTGAATCCATGTAAATTGAATTACATTTAAATGTCAATTTTTTTGTATTATTTCATTATTTATTACTTTTTTCACGCATAGCTGACTTGCACTCAATAAATTTGGCATGTAACACAATTGAAATCAAAGTTTTCAAATGCAGCAAACGCTGTAGAGACTCATTAACCGATTTAATTACATGTTCTGCAACTGAATTAGTGACTTATGTTCAGCAAATGGAATTTGCACTCAACCTAATGAATGTATTTAAAACAAAAGCAGCGATCCCTGGTTGGAGTGCTCAGGCACATCTCTCTCCTCTCTTCTCCTCACAATACTGCAATGTTGCAGCAAACCTTCTTTGGGACTGTACTAGAAAAGCAGTTTTGGCCCACCATCTCAAGCCATTTCATTAAAACTTGCAACTCTGCTGCAAAAACAGCCTGCAAAAGCATTTTAGTTCTGCTGAAAGCCTTCGGGACAACCTGCATTCATTAAACAAGAGTGAACACTGCTCTCTTATCCACACAGCCCAATTATACAAAACCAAGGTACTCTACCTACTGATCGCGCAGGGCTCTCTCCCATCCTTCTGTGCTGCTGCGAGTGTCCTGATATCTCATGCAGTAAATCTGAGTGAGCGCTTCTCTGGAGTTTGAAGGTTTGTCCCCTTCCCACACCCACAGCCTCCCCTCCAGCAGCACACACATGCGGTGCCACACATCCACTGTTTTATCAGCTGGACTCTGACTGACACGCGAGTACAAAGGCAGTGCTGCACAGGGATGTGGCTTAGTCATGATACAAGCACTAAACGGTTTCAGGGATTCACAGATATGTGAAGGTGTTGGTTTTACTGCAGGCTGCATCATTCATTGACTCGGTGGGAGCTAGAGAGTTTGTGAATGCTACATGCGTATGACTATTATGTAACCTGCACTTTTCAGACATTTCTAGCATGTTTTAGTGTTCTTCCCTTTTCAAAAAAATTCCTCAAGTTGTATTCAGATTGGTCCATACAAGTTTGTGTAATCCATTGCTGCATTCAGACTGCAGCCCAAAGTCACCTAAATCTGATTTGTGCGCGTGTGTGTGCGTGTGCGTGCGTGTGTGTAATTTTTTTTCCACGTGTAATCTGTATCTGCTATTTTCAAGACAGCTCAATTCAGATTTTTTTTTTTCAAATCCAATCCAGGTCTCTTTAATATATGGTCTTTAATCCGATAAATATTAGATTTTTTGCCATACAACCTCGGTCTGAACGCTCATGTTGCATCTTTCTGGCTTTTGCGTCCTTGACCCCACCTTAAACAAAGTTTCTCACAGATATGAGTAGTTGGGGAAGACGCTTTTGTATTGAAATAATTTCAGGAAGAGCCCAAAGATGCATTTGAAGCTTAATGAAGTCGTGGTTTTATCTGAGCACTTTTAACTCCTCTTCTGGGAGTATATCATAACGTGTTTCTTTTCCATCTCAATCTTTTTCTTAATATTGTTTAATGCTAAAAAGATAGCTCTGATCAGATAATTAAGCCGACAAAGCTATAAGCGGGCAATTCAGAGTTTAAGTCTGTTGGCAGTGCATTCTGGGGGATGTAGTTTCTGTTCTCATTTTGTTCACACAGACGATGGATAACAGGTGCATGTTATTTGTTATATGAACAAACATGTCAACGAAATTGGATTTCACCCAACAATCTGAATCGGGCATTAACACGTGCAGTCTGAACGTAGCCCTGTTTTAATTTTCTGGGAGCTCAAAATGGCTCCATGATCATAGCACCTCCCACTGATAAATCAGATGAAGCGCTATTGCAGCTCATCTTAACGAACAAGTCTGACCTCCAAGTGTGACCCAACGTATCAGACGGATGCAAATAGAGCCAACAAAAGACTCTACTTCCATCTGACCATCTGAGATTCGCATGCCTCACCCAAAGCTGAAGTTTCAGGGCAAATCGCATAAAGGAGGAGATTCTTGTCTAGCTGAAAAATAAAATGCAGAACTTTATTCGAGATGGTTTCCGTTGTGTCTTTAGTTTACTTTGGACGGCTGAAAACCGTGTTGATGTCTCGGAATTGCCCTTTGTGAATGCTGCGCATTTACATAACCCTGTCCTGACCCCATTGCAAAGCCAAATTTTTTTCTAACTTTGCATCAAGCCTTTACAGAGCGTTAGTTCTGCAGTTGGTCTGCATGGTCCAAAGCAAACCATTTCACTCTATTTCTTGGCTTGCACCCATTTTAAACACTGGATAGTGGAGTTAAACTTTGGTGTTAGCACTGCATGTTGTTATATCTATATACAACTACAGGGGTTTCGCTGTAGAGCACCTGTCCAACCACCCAACTCCTTCCCACCATGTCCTCCAGAGACACTCGCAGCTCTGTGTTTTTCACCAACTCCTCCAAGGGATGCTTCTGTATTGCATAATAATTGATTTTGGCTGCCACTAACAACATTTGCCATGAACTACTAATTATACTCATTCGAAATAATGATGAGTTGTATTTTTATACTTTATATTTGTTTCCACCCCAGTCGTATGAAATATATTCATCATATTTAACAGGTGCTCCAATCCAATCCACTTTATTTATAGATTTACATCACAGAAAAGTTTCCAAAGTGCTGCCCCAAACAGTGTTTATAAGAAAATGTATTAAAACTCATAAAACAATATCAAAAAGGAACTTAAACAATGACTAAGACAGATATAACACAATAAAACAAATCAAAAACTAAACTAAACACATTAATAGAAAGCACATAGGACCACAAGAGCCCTGGCCGAGTTAAAAGCAAAAGAGCAAAAATGGGTTTTAAGATGAGGCTTCTGAGGGAGCCGTTCTAACAATGGAATTTCACAATCTCGGTCCCCCCACAGAAAAAGTCCTGACCCCCCTAATTTGAAGTCTCGTCTTTGGAACCACCCGTTTTCCGGTCCGTGGACGTCTTACATGAAACCGGTGCTCTATACACCACCGCTATTTTTCCATCTTTCCCATCAGCCAATGCGGCTTAAACCCTCTTTTTGGGGGAATGTTAATGGATCTTTATTAATCAACTCTAAAATTTGGTCACTAAACATAATTTGTTAGAAATCGTTTTCCAGACTCTTCTAACAGGTTAATTTTGGGCCTCGTGGACAAGTCTATCCATCTATTAAAAAGAGCATCAAATACGCTCTTTGGTTCTGAGACCTATTTGAATCTTATTATTTATTAAAAAGATAAATAAACAAAAGCTAATCAGAACTTGAAATATGTACCAAAGTTCCAATATTTCTGAAGGATTTATATTCGTACGAACCTGATGAGCAGGATATTTTGGTTCTAAACTTTTCAGCAACTTTTTACAACAATACCTTCAGGTCAACCTGATGCTCAAACAGAAGATGACTTAGTCAATGTGAAGAAATGCTGTGCAACCTGTCAACAAGCCCACAGTGGAAAGTGTCATCTGGTTAAACATTAGGCCTTTAGTTCTGATCGTCAGAAGATAACGTGTCCCCAGATGAAAGGACAGTAGATCCGGGTGTGGAGAAACAACACACGTAATGTTTGGCATCCTTTGTCAGCGCCCCTCCAGTTTCCATTCACCGCTAACGGGCTTGTGTTTTTTAACCAGTTGCCTTGTGGTTCTGCTGTTTGATAAACATGAGGGAAATACAGGAAAATGTTTACAATAGAGCTTTTACAAACGTCTTCAGTCAAGGGTCTCATGTACTGTAAGCAGTTGTGCTATTTACTGACAGTGTTTGATGGCAAACTATGACTTCTTGCACTTAGATCAGTGTTTTTTGGGTCAGAAAATTATATTATTGTCTTTGTTTATCAAGGATGGTTTTTCAGAAGATTTTTGTCATTCGCTAGAACATAGCTTTAGGGGATTTACTGGCAAAGCACACAGTACTTTAAGTAGGAAAGGTTTCATCTCTGAATTGAACAGAACATTGTTAAGTATGTGTAGGACAATCAATCTGTTGCATTTGCAGCAAGATAACAATAAACATTTATCAAAATTTTTTTTTAAAAAGGCCTATTAGAACACATGTGGTTTTTAAAAACAACATTAATTGTTCCCATTTCATCGAAAATGTTTAGATTTTCATGTTTTTGAGTTTTGCTCGTCTAGATTTGAAAATAAACTTAAGATCTCTTAAATGTTAATCCAAAAAAAAACTACCAAGAAGTAACATTTATTATTATTTTTTAATAAGAAGTTGTATCAGTGGATTAATCAACCAAAGAAGAAGAGAATTAAAAGGGAAGAAAGGAAAGGATTGCAGAAAGAACTGTTCTTTGAAGAGAATAGTTTTTAGTAGCTTTTTGAAAGTTGTTAGCCACTAATCGAATGAACTTTAAATTGCTTATACAGTAAACAGTGTATTTTTATTCTATTTTCAGAGTTCAACATGCCACAGTTTAAAATATTAAGTGTATTTATTGTATTTTATGTAATAATTCTATCACTTATTCAATTTTTTATAACTTTTTCTTCATTCTTTCTTTCTCTCAGCCTCATGGAGGATTTAGTTGATGGTTTTCAGATTGTATCTCCAAATCTTTGGGAAAAAAAAACTAGCAGATAGTAATTTTTCAGGACAGAGACTCTGAGGCTCCGTTTACGTTAGGCTGGAAACTCGTTCGCTTGTTTCTGAGAGAAGCTATCGATTATATCCACTTGCAGTCTGGAGAAGACCATTCAAAATGTGAGAGAGATTCCCAAAAAAGTGGACTGCAGCTGGAGTCAGTGCTCTAAGAACCGCGCACACAAACATATGCAACACATTGTTTCGAGAGACAACATCAGAAGCGTCCCACCTGGGCTAGAAGTACATTTAGCATTTTTTTTTTCGGAAACCCACAATGCTTGCGGTTCATTGTAAAATTTCAACAGTCAAAAAAATGCCGCTATCAGAGTAACCTCCGCTCTCATGACACCTGAGCAGAGACACGGACCGTCTCCCTTCATGCTATAGTACACCACATTGCTGCAGTAATTCACACAAAAGGAGCCTCAGTTGAGCAACATTTCTAAAAATATTTTTGTGTATTGGTCTATTGGAATATTCACATTTTATGAGATACAGATTTGGTGGTTTTCATTAGTTATAAATTATTATTATCATCAAATTTAAATGATGTAAAAACTTCAAATATATCAGTCAGTGTATAATGAATTAATATAATACACAAGTTTCACTTCTTTGAAAGGATGGGAGTGCAATACTTTTGTACAGACTGTGGATATGTTAATTGCAGTATGATATGCAACCAAAACATTTTGCCAAAAGTAAAAGCAGTACTGTTTTTGTTTCGAGGTTGGCATAGAGAGGACAATAGTCCTTGAGTGGTGTTGGAAACACAGAACTAAAAGCGGA
The DNA here is from genome assembly GCA_900490495.1 of Danionella dracula. Lineage (NCBI taxonomy): Eukaryota > Metazoa > Chordata > Actinopteri > Cypriniformes > Danionidae > Danionella > Danionella dracula. Next base: position 185,051 of record UELW01000811.1, read on the forward strand.
AACTCATTGTGACTTTTTCTGCACTGTTCTGATAACCAAACGTGAATCAGGATTTGCTAAATAAACTAGAAATTAATACAACTTTAACTGAGGAATAAATTGCCATGTTCAGGAGAACCATAAATTAATAATGTTAAGAGAAAATAAAATGCTCCATTATAAGTCAATAATCTGTTTAAGGTTAATATACTGTCTTTAAATTCTCAGTTTCAGTAAACAGATGACTGGAAGTGCAAAAACTGTATGAAAAAAAAACATATTACCTAAGACTTTTATCTGAACGTGAAACTTCAATATGAAAATTCAATATGAATTTTGTCATAGAGCCAATCACTCTGTTCAGCTCTGAAGTTACTCAAATGTTCTTTCTGAAGTCTAATCTTTGGTGTTGAGCTTGCTAGTTGAGTCAAGCTGAAAGCAGTGTGACTTGCTTTAAGTCTTTTCCATAATCATAAGGTCACTGGAGTTCAGAACTGATCTGCTTGTGGAATGTGGATGCTAAAATGTATTACACCCAAGCTTGAGGCAAACACCTCACTTTTTTACTTAAATTGTCTAAGAAAAGATGGCTTCAAAGCTTGTTGCTAAATGCATCAACTTTGTTCATTAATGGAGCCATTCGATTATGACGTAGGTTTTTCATTCTAGCAGCCTGAAATGGATAACTTTTGTCAAGATTACAGTTGGCGTCACGGTGGTGCAGTGGGTAGCACGGTCGTCTCACAGCAAGAAGGTCACTGGTTCTAGGCTCGGCTGGGTCGGTTGGTATCTCTGTGTGGAGTTCTCATGTTCTTCTCGTGATCGCGTGGGTTTTCTCCGGGTGCTCCGGTTTCCCCACAAGAACAAAGACATGCGGTAAAAGTGAATTGAATAAGAACGATTGTTCATAGTGTTAAAGTGTGAATGTGTGTGTGAATGTTTCCCAGCGATGGGTTGCGGCAGGGAAGGGCATCCGCTGCGTAAAACATATGCCAGTGAGTTAGCGGTTCATTCCGCTGTGGCGACCCCGAAAGGGAATAAAGCCGACATGAAGATGAATGAATGAATGAAAGATTACAGTTTTTGCAGACTAAGTGTTAATGGACATTCATTTATATAGTTGACTCAAAGGATGAGTGTCACGGTGGCGCAGTGGGTAGCATGGTCGTCTCACAGCAAGAAGGTCGCTGGTTCGAGCCTCAGCTGAGTCGGTTGACATTTCTGTGTGGAGTTTGCATGTGTGGGTTTACTCCGGGTGCTCCGGTTTCCCCACAAGTCCAAAGACATGTCATATAAGTGAATTGAGAAAAAAAACTATTTTTCCATAGTCCATAGTGTATGAGTGTGTGTGAATGTTTCCCAGCGATGGGTTGCGGCTGGAAGGGCATCCGCCGCATAAAACACGTGCCAGAGAGTTAGCGGTTCAGTCCGCAGTGCCGACCCCGAAAGGGAAGAAAGCCGACATGAAAATGGATGGATGGACTCAAAGGATATAGCTAATGACAAAAAAGGAGATTTTGTCATGTGTATACAATGTATGGGCAGGTACTTGGTAACCAATAAATATAGGTGAACAGGACTGTGGTGTGTTTTACAAACCATCACTGATTACTTCTGTGATGATTTTAAGAAAAATTGTTAATCACAGTTTTAAATTCTGTCTGTTCAATGAGGTGGAAAATTTGAAGATATGTGACAATAAAAATCAAGGTCACCTGAAGATAATCATGGTGTCATTGAACAGAGGGGTTGATCAGTTGATCATTGAGTGATGTTAATAAGCACACGCACTCAATTAGTGTTGGGCAGTCTACCCATTAAGCTTGGAGCTTTTATAAGGCATCTGTTCATCCAATCTCATTGAACGACCAACAGCAAAAACCCTCCACCACTCCCTTTGGGGGGTCTTCGCGCTTCAATTATATCCGAATCAGATGCCCTGCTGCGGACAGCTTGCCTGGTATGCATTTATACATGCCAGTTTCTGCCTGCGCTACCAAGGCTAACAACTACTATAAAACCAAGTTTACAACAACTACTATAATGATAAAGACTCTATTACCCACAATCCCTCTGACATCTCAGAGGATCCTCGCTTACCTGCACAAGTGCTCCCTTCACTTATGCTCCTTGGTCATCAATAAGGGAGATTGCTTACCTGCACTAGTGATCCTCTGGCCCTATATCATCTCAGAAGGAGTTCACTTGCTTACACGAGTGCTCCCTTGTGTCTGAGTCATCACCAAGAGTGTTTGATTACCTGCAATAGTGCTCCTCTGGCTCTGGTTCTTCTCTGAGGAAGCTTGCTTACCTGCACTAGTGCTTCCTTGACTCTAGGTCTTCATCAAGGGAGAAGGACAATCATCCAGTTTTCTTTGAAATCATCCTTTTCAGCATATTAAAAAATACATTATAATATTTCTTTTCAAAACAATGCTAATAAAGTATTACAGCAATTACTATATTTATTTCATTTATGACATTTTTGTTTGGTAGGATAGAAACTATAACATTAAAGCGAAATAAAAGTTATTATTATATTATATCTCTTCTATATTTGTTGTAGTATTGTAAAAAAAAAAGTTAATTTGAGTTCATATTTATATATTTGTGTTTATGCATTCTTGTATCTATTTAATGTCAGGTTCTTAATAGTTTAGAAATATTACCTCAGTCATGCGTTGTCAGCCTGTTGGGGTTTCCGTTAAAGATTTTAGATTTAGACATTAGAATGTATGAAAATGTACCTGTTTGTATCAACAGAGTATCAAAAGTATGCATTTGGAAGGTAGATGCAAAAAATATCACACTGAGAGTGTTGAGTTTCCTTTTTTCTAAGAACTTTCTCAAGGTTAAATAGTTTTACAACACATTCACACCTTTTGAGATTAGCACGAGATCAGCATTATCAATTCCTCGAAAAATCAAAGCTATATTGATAAAATCCTTTTCTTCATGACCGTGCAAACTGAAGTGGAGTTAATCCATCATTTATCAAATCTCAAGCATCAACTGTTACATGCTACCGGTCAAAATTTGACCGAGACTCAATCGTTACTTTATCTTATCAGCTCACAGAAAAGCATAATCTGATAAGAGTTCATGTGTCAGCAGATTGTTATCAGATTTACATAACACCAGCAAAGGGAGAGTTAACAATTTACTCACATGATCCTGAGATATAAATCAGGTGTGCTCTTCATGAGGTCAGAGGTCAAACTTCATGGGATGTCCAGTCTGATGATAGGTGTTAAGCAGAATTGTGTTATTCCTCTTTTCCTTTGGAGAATTCCAGAGCGCAGTGCTCTCGTTTCTTACTTACAGCACCTCCTCCTAACACTTTTACTGCAGTAGCCCAAGATCAAACCACAGTCCCACTACAAACCCCTGACACGCTCGCAGAAAAGCAAAGGTGCTTGTTCTCTCTATCTCTCTCTCTCTCTCTCCTCCGCTCTCTCTCTCTCTCTCTCTCTCTCAACCCGTGCTTTTGTACTTGCACCCTGTGTTTTATCCCCCTCTTACTGTTTTACTCTGATCCTTCTTCATCCCCTTTCTTTCTTTTCTCTCTCTACCTTCTCTCATGCTCCCCTCTTACTCTTTTCACTCCCAATCTCTCTCTCTTCTCTCTCTTACACACAAACACACACTGATATTGCTCTGTGGCCCCCCTCTATTATATTGCTTTCTCACTTTCCCTCCCACTAGAGCTCGGACTCTTGCCAGTAACTCAGCTGTATGCAGTATTGATGGAGTTGCTCGGGGATGCTAACGCAGCATGAATTTTCCCAGCGCTCCACTTTCCCCTTGGCTTTGCACCCACACTCCTCCTGTGCCTCCTTTTCTCTGTTTTAACACATCCACATCACATCAGTTCTTCTTCACTGGGCGGACTGCTGTGCAAGTCAGTTTGTTTTTGTGATTTCAACGCTTCCCAATTTTATTGACTATTTTGATCTCATGCATTATTGTAGAAGATCTATTCTCCATAAAATTTCTCCAAGAGCATACTTTTTATTATTAATAGAGAAATCATCCTCTAGTAATACTCAGCACTTCTTTCATTGTTATTTTACATTAGTTAACATGCTTTTGCATTTCTTGATGGTGCTTCTAGAAGTCGGGGTTGAGAAAAAGACACATGTATCAGAATCCATCACATGTTTATTGTCATGCCAAAGAAGCCGTCAAGCATAATAAAAGTTTATGGGATATCAACATCAGAGAAATTAGGAGATCACAGAACCACAGGGAGATAAAAAACATTGGGTAAGTAGTTTCACCAAAACTCTGAAGATGTAGAAGCCACACAGTCACAAGATAAGACTGAAGCCAATCTTCAGGAGACTATACTGAAGCCGATCAGTCTGTAGGCAAGACTGAAGCCACACTGCCATTAAACAAGACACAAACCATGCAGCTAGGAGATGAGACAGAAGCTACTCTGCATTAGATAAAATATTAGGATCTGGCTGTAAGCAAGACAATACCGACAAAATCAGAAGATGAGACAGAAAACACACTGTAGCAGATGAGACTGAAGCTGATCTGTGAGCCATGAGACGAGACTGAAGCCACAAAGTCAAGAGATGAGATTGAAGCCACACAGCCAGGGAACGAGACATAAGCCGCACAACCAGAAGATGAGATTGTAGCTACACAGCTGGAAGATGAGACAGGAGCCACACAGCCAGGAGACAAGACAGAAGTCATATAGCCATGGGTAAAGATGGAAGCCAAGGTCGAAACGGAAGCCAAACAGCAAAGAGATGAAACAGAAGCCACACAGTCAGAGGTCAAAACAGAAGCCACACAGCCAGGGTTCAAAACTGAAGTTTTACAGCCAGAGGTCAAGACAGAGGCCACACAGGCAGGAGATGAGACAGACGAAACACATCCAGGGATCAAGACAGAAGCCAGGGTACGAGACTGAAGCCACATTGTCAAGAGATGAGACAGAAGCCACACAGCCAGGAGACAAGACAGAAGCCACACAGCCAGAGGTCAAAACAGTAGCCTCACAGCCAGGGGTCGAGACAGAAGAGACACATCCAGGGATCAAGACAGAAGTCACACAGCCAGGGTACAAGACAGAAGCCACACATCCTGGATATGAAACTGAAGCCACACAGCCAAGAGATGAGACAGAAGAGACACATCCAGGAATCAAGACAGAAGCCACACAGCCAGGGTACAAGACAGAAGCCGCACAACCAGGGGTCGAGATAGATCAAGGGTATGAGACAGAAGACACACATCCAGTGTACGAGACAGAAGCCACACACCCAAGAGATGAGACTGAAGTCACAAAGCCAGGAGACAAGACTGAAGCCTTTCAGCCACAAGATGACACTTAAGCCACACAACTAGGAGCCTCTTTTTAGTAGCTGAGACTGAAACTGATTGGTCTGTAAATGAGACTGAAGCAAGGCGGTCCAGAGATGAGACAACTTCTAGGGCCAAAAATCACTGAAATTCTATACTTTACTTATCGCGCTGGCTGATGTACATCGTTTTCATGGCAGTTTTTATAATAAAAGAACTAAAAAAAAAAGTTTTGTTTGAAAACTACATCCTTGACTGCTCCTGGTCGTTACACCCTAAAATAATCTATGAACTACCAAAATACTGATTAAATTTTAATTTTATAGCTAAGGGTAAAATTAGCTGAACTCGTTATTCATTAGGGAACATATTTAAGTTGTTTAACTAGTAAATCTTGACTTCTATTGTAGTATTGCTGTAATTTTCTCTAGGAACATTCTTTCACTGTTCAATAGAAACATTTGTACATTTGAATGAAGTTCTTGCCCTTTTCAACTTTTGACAAAGTCTCTCAGTCTTGCAAAAGTCAGACCTTTAAAGAATCCCTTGTGTAGGTTATTTTAGAGAGATTTTTTTTTCACAGAGAAAATATTCTTGTTTGAGGCCCTCTGCTGGAATCAAAGGAGAGTCACTCACCTCCAGAGCAAAGAGGTGGAGAGCTGACGGAAAGCTCAAGGATAAAAGGACAAACAACAAACATGGTATTTAATTTCATTGGATAGTCATTCCTTTATCAAAGTGTCACAGACAGGGCCCATCCCAGAGGAAATAACCATACTGATTACAGCATCCTATAGAAGACCAATGGGTTCATGAATAATGAATCAGCCTAATAGCGTCCCTTGAATTCTAATGTTTCTTCCTGCAAGGTGCTTTTCCTTCTGTGAAAATCCTGTGCACGTCCAAGAGGGAAAAATCAATCTTTTTTTTAAGGTCAAGCTAATCTATTTATCAAGTGACTGATTGGGAAATTCAAGACAGCTAGCAAGGTTACTGCAATATGTTTTGGTAAGCAAACAGAAGCCTCATTCACTGTAGCAAAAGTGTATTAGAATAGATTAATAAAAGATTGAAGATTGCTGTTGGAAAGATTTGAGTTTGAAGAAACGTTTAAAAAGGAATATTCTTAAAAGCTCTTAAGCTTGTGAAATCCTTCCATTAAGGATCACATCTTATATCTATTCATTGCAAGCATATTATTCCAGAGTACTGTAATAATTTTAAAGACAATATTTTAAACTTTGCACAGTATGTCCAAGAGATGGTAAGTAGCCGTCTTATGTAAACTCAAATTTTCTGATATTTCTAGCATGATTTAGGGTTGTTTCTTCATAAAAACATGACTCATGTTCTATTCAGATTGGTTCATGCATGCTTGTGTAATACTTTTTTTTATTTTTGGAGTTCAAAACGGCTTGATGATCATGGGACCTCCTATTGTTGTAGTGCCACCAATTAATTAATGAAATGATTAAATTGCTTGGTATTACCAGATTTTTGTCTTCAATCCAGTCAAGTAATCTTTCTCAGTTCTACCACATGTTAAGCACATAATCAAAATTGCTTTATACTAAAGCACACAACATTTTAAAAGTCAACCTGACAATTCACACTATTCTCAGGAGGCTTCCACACCCTCTATTTTTTAAAGTCACCAAACGGATGCTTTTATTATGCTATTTCCAGTATGCTACTATACTGCTTAGTTTGCTCACAGAATGTAGCAAATTAAAATTTTAACCCAAAAACTCTCCAAAATTCCTCTGATAGTTCCAAGATTCTGTATACCCCACCTGAAAAATGTATTTACAGAACTATATGATACATAAAAAGTAATGTGAATTATGTTATTAGTTATGCAAGTTAACAAATAATTTAATAATGATAAAAATAGGGGCCACTGAGCATTTTTGCTTTGGACCCAAAAATGAAGTGTGTTTTTGGTTGAATCTATTCACCAGAAAGATGACTTTTTGTTAGTGGTACTTCACATCAGACTTGTTTGTAAACAAAACAAACTCAATAGAGGACTTATAAAATGGCTGACTCTAAAAAACACAGATTTTCTCGACTGTCCTGCGAGCTGATGAGGAGCCCCAAGCAGTAATACAGTTTGTTTTCAGTGACTAAATGATTGTTTCCTTGTTTCTATAAGTTAATCTGTAATCAGAGCAGTAAATAATATTTCTGATGAGACTGTTACATGCAGCTGTAACAAGTGGTAAAACACGAGTGTTAGTCTCCTGTTTGGTTTCTGATTTAAGTTTAAGTTTTGGTTTCCCTTAGTCCAGTCCAGGTTTTTGTTCATCCCCTTTGTTTATATTTTGGTTAGCTTCCATGTGTTTCCTTGATTTTTCATTGTTTTCCCACACCACCTGTAATGTTTTAAACCAATCACTGTGTTCCACTATTATTATTTAACTTTCCATTGTACAATTACTCCTGGTCCATCATTGTTTATGTCAGTGGTGTTTATCTTTTGAATATTCTTGTGTACGTGTTAAATAAAGGTTGAAAAGCTCTGCCAGCATTTAGTTCCCTGACCACAAGGTGATTCAAAGACATACATCCATCCATTTTGTTTTTGGCTTAGTCCCTTTATCTGGGGTCGTCACAGCTGAATGAACCGGCAACTTATCCAGCATTACGCAGCGATGCACTTTGGGTTTTTTACAAGCTGCAACCCATCACTGGGAAAAAATCCATACATATTCATTCACATCCCTACACTACAGACAATTTAGTTGTACCACATATCTTTAGGCATGGGGGATACTGGGGCACCCAGAAAAAAAACCCAAGCGAATGCTCGAACCAGCTACCTTCTTGCTGTGATGTGATTGTGGTACCCATTGACCACCGTAACACCCCATCCAAAGACATATTTTATAATAAATACAGATTTTTTAAAATACATGTTTTTAAAGGTGCAGTAATAGCATGGAGGAGGTCAAATATTTAATCTAAATTCATAATATGGCATCTTTAAAGTTTGTATTTGGGTCAAACATGTATGTTCTACATCCGTACTGACCGACCTTTGGTCAATATTTCAGCTGTTTAATGATATTGTGATTGGCACTTTAATTAGGACAAAAATAGAGTCTTCATGCCTTCATGGCATCTGTTCTAAAAAATTGATTTTAGTTGATTGTAGGTGTTGTGTGTACTCTTATATTCTTGCTTATTGGCCATTTTCTTTTCACATTTGCATTTTAGATTTCACACAAACACGTACAAATGGTGCCAACCCTGCATACTAGTTGTTTGAACCTTTGCATTAGCAGGTATAATATTCCAGTCCCAAAAATAAATGCAGACTCTCATTAAAAGTACTTTGCTGTTTTATTTAAAAGCAAATACTTCAGGGTTTTGTAAGGATTTGGACAATATCTTCAAATTCTCAACTATGCAAAGACCAGATATCAAATCAACCTCTAGAATGTAATTGTGAAAATTCAGAAAATTTCAGCATTTTATCCACGTAAGCATTTCAATGGTGAGTATATGAAGCTGTGCCTATTCAACAGTTCAAGCGTGTTTGAAAAAGAAAGAAGCAGCTCCTCTTCTAATCCAAGCTATAAGACTTCAGTCTTTCTGTAGTGCAGATATCTTGGTTGCAGTTTTTGATTGCGAGCAAACTCTTTACTCTCCATTTTAGCTTCGTGATCCATCATACACACCCCAACAAATAAAAAACTCCCTCCGACAACCAAGATAAGTCCAGCAAACCATGCAGAAAACATGCCTTCTCCGTACTCCCATCCAGGCATCACATCCGGACGACTCTTGTGCCAGAATTTCACCACCATCACATATGCCATAAAGGAAACGGCTGCCAGAGTGGAGGCCCCAGACACAATGATAAACACTCCACCAAGGATCAGCAACGTCCTCTTGATCTTCTCTCGGCCACTCGTAATCTCAACTCCTCGAAGTCCAAAAAACGCTGTGGCCACACCAAGAATCCCAGCTGCGATCGCAATGCACATGAGCACCCGGGCCACCAAAGTATCGATTGGAAGGGCCAAGAAAGAATCAAAGGCTTTACAATGGATGCCAACTTCCTCTGTGTAGATGCACATATGCCAGAGCCCTTCATACCAGTTCTCCATCTCATTGAGATCAGAGTTCATCGTCTTCCATAGAGGGATGAAGGTGGTCACGAACGCTGTGACCAAACCACCGAAGGACATAAAGAGTGAGGCTCTCTGGACAAACCTGGTGGTTAATAGCACCATTGTATCGCTCGTCTGCTCTTGAGTCGTCTGTGTGATTTTCAACTTGTCCTGGTCTGAGATAGCTCCTCCTTTGCTCTAGTAAAAAAAAAATGACCTGTGTTGGATAATCCTGCAGGCCTTCACAACGGCTGGACTGTGTTTCGAGCTGATGATATCTCGGCCGAGAACAATAAGCGCTTTTAAAGAGGAAATACGATATGTTCAGGTTTAATGTCTGTGGAGGAACCCTGAATGAGACTTTAGCGATAGGGAAAAGATGGCTTTAAAGTGATCTCTGATGAAATATTTGAAGAGTACCCCTCCAAAATTCATTATTACACTAAAATCACGTTGAAGGGGTTTGAGATGCTGTTGCAAATGGTCAGGTTACAGCTGAATGAAATGAGTTTGAGAACAGCATGTACCACAAGGTTTTCCCTCTTTTTTTTCCTGTAAAAGAAAGCTTTTTTTAACCTCGATAGGCACAAGTTTACCCCTTTCTGCTCCATTTTGCAGGTTCAAAATTGAGATGTGTTCAAATTCTTCTAACACTACACTGGTAGCACGGGTCAAGCACTTCTGAGTGCCAAAGATGGATTTCCCAGCACGCACAACAGCAACAACACACTTTCCCTGCAGACGAGTAGTAGGAAGTTGTGCAACGAGTTAACATCACGGGAAGTCTGTCCAGAAAGCTCTACAGAGATTGTTCAACGCGAACTTCAGCCAGCAGAGACGTCTAGAAGATAAAGGTTAAAGCTTACAGCCGAGCCGCGTCGTCGAGCGATTATCTCCGGGCCGTTAGCGAGAGTGATTTAGACAGGTTTCGGTTTCGGGTGTGCTGGGACGAGCCGATAACGATCGCTCAGCTGCTGCGGATAGTGTAGGATCTATAAAGTAGTGCAGGGCTGCTGTCGCGGAAACTCTACCTGCGCGACTCCACCGAGCAACGCCACAGAGACGACGCCCAGTAAGCTATATTCTTGTATCTGTTTCTGTTTTATTCTTATACTTTTTTTCCCTTGCTACTTTCCTCATACGTCTGCTACCATGTGCTTCCAGTACATTCCAGTCATTCTCTCAGCTGCACGTCGCTCCGCCCGTCCTCGCGGAACACACTCCAACGCTTCAAACCTTCGCTCACTTCATCTTGCCTCACCAGAACCATGCTCTCTCTCTGTGGGACTTTGGAACTGTCAGTCTGCTGTCAACAAAGCTGACTTCATCCCTGCTTTTGCTCTTCAGTCTTCACTGGACAGTGTCGGCCTGACTGAGACATGGATCCGCCCAGAGGACACCGCAACACCTGCAGCCCTCTCCAACAACTTTCTCCTCTCCCACACTTCTCGCGAGGCAGGACGGGGTGGGGGTGTTGGACTTCTCATCTCTCAGACCTTCAGATTCTCTACCTTCACATCTTTTGGTAAGACAGGCTCATTTGAATATCATGTTCTAACTATCACTTCCCCTCTTGTAATGCACATCCTCACCATATACCGCCCACCTGGAGAACAGCTCTCCACTTTCCTAGAGGAGCTTGATGGTCTGCTATCCTCTTTTCCAGAAGATGATAGCAGCCCACTCATTGTATTTGGGGACTTTAATATACATCTTCACAAACCAAACGCTACCGACTTCCACTCACTCATGTCCTCCTTTCACATGTCTCTTGTCCCTACCACAGCCACACACAAATCAGGAAATCAGCTAGATCTCATTTACACACACAGCTGCTCTCCTGATCATCTCACAGTTACTCCTTTGCACACATCTGATCACTTCTTCATCACCTTCAAACTCACACTGCCTACAAGCTCACACTCAACACCACCCCGTCACCTTCCGACGTAACCTTAAATCCCTTGATTCCTCTCTCTTTTCTTCAGCAGTGTCCTCTTCTCTTTTAACACCTGGAAACTTTTCCTCTTTAAACACTCACGATGCAACTAACCGTTTCTGCTCCACACTCGCTACATGCCTCAATCAACTATGCCCTCTCTCTTCCAGGCCAGCCAGAATAACACCATCAAACCCTTGGCTATCGCACGCTCTCCGGGAACAGAGGTCCACTCTCAGATCGGCAGAGCGCAAATGGAAGAAATCAAAGAGCATGGCAGATCTCAAAGCGTACCAAACTGCACTCTCAACCTTCTCAAGCAAGGTACAAGACGCAAAGACTACATACTATCACGACAAGATTGAACATGCCAAGGACAGCCGAAAGCTCTTCAGGACTTTCAAATCACTCCTCTGTCCACCCCAACCTCCCCCAGCGACCGCTCTCACTGCAGATGACTTCGCTGATCACTTCATAGACAAAACCCTCACCATCAGCCGGCAGTTTGCACCACCTTGCACCCAATCTCAGCCACAATTTCCGACACCTTTCATGTTCGCATTCACTCCAGTCACAGAAGATCAGGTGTCCAAACTCCTTCTCTCAGCGCATCCAACCACCTGCCCCCTCGATCCCATCCCCTCTCACCTTCTACAAACCATCTCACCTACCATCACGCCTGCCCTCACTCACATCATCAACTCCTCCATCACTACCGGCATTTTCCCCGAAACCTTCAAGGTGGCCAGAGTCACCCCGCTTCTCAAAAAACCCACACTCGACACATCACTGGTGGAAAATTACAGACCTGTCTCTTTGCTGCCCTTCACTGCAAAACTCATCGAGCGAGTCGTCTTCAATCAACTCTCTACCTTCCTGACTCAGAACAACAAACTTGATGACAATCAATCAGGCTTCAAGAACGGACACTCAACTGAAACAGCGTTGGTGTCTGTAACGGAAGCGCTACGAGGGACCAGGGCTAACCACAGATCATCTGCCCTCATCCTACTAGACCTCTCTGCAGCGTTTGACACAGTCAACCATCAGATCCTTCTCTCCACTCTTTCTGCGATGGGCATCACTGGAACTGTACACGATTGGCTTGAGTCCTATCTCACTGGTAGATCTTTCAGTGTCGGGTGGAGGGGTGAGGTCTCAAACACTCATAACCTACTCTCCGGGGTTTCCCAGGGTTCAGTCCTTGGCCCACTTCTCTTCTCCGTCTACACCACCTCCCTGGGCCCTATCATCCTCAGACACGGATTCTCCTACCACTGCTACGCTGACGACACTCAACTCTATCTGTCGTTCCCCCCTGATGACCTGTCAGTAACTACCCGCATAACTGACTGCCTGAACGACATCTCTACTTGGATGAAGAACCATCACCTACAGCTCAACATGGCCAAGACAGAACTTCTGGTAATCCCAGCTCATCCCTCTGTGCATCACGACCTCACCATCCAGCTGCAATCCTCTACAGTCACCCCTTCTCCTACAGTCAGAAATCTTGGAGTGATTTTGGATGAACAGCTGTCCTTCAAAGACCACATCACAAAGAGTACTCGAGCGTGTAGATTTGCACTGCACAACATTCGAAAGATCAGGCCCTTCTTAACTGAGCATGCAACTCAACTCCTGGTTCAGGCTCTGGTCCTCTCACGTCTGGACTACTGCAACGCTCTCCTAGCAGGACTTCCATTGAATACGCTCAAACCTCTGCAGATGATCCAGAACTTTGCAGCTCGTCTTATCTTCAAGGAACCGAAACGAGCTCATGTTACTCCCCTCTTCATCACTCTTCATTGGCTCCCCATTGCAGCTCGGGTTAAATTCAAATCGCTAATGCTGGCGTACAAAACTATCTCCAGATCAGCCCCTGTCTACCTCCATGAGCTCATACGCTCCTACATGCCCTCCAGAAGCCTGCGCTCAGAGAAGGAACAGCGACTTGTGGTTCCATCCCACAAGGGCAGAAGATCTCTCAGCAGAACCTTCTCTTTCACTGTCAATGGTTGATGGAACAAACTCCCTGATCCAGTCAGGAGAGCAGCAACGTTAACAGCTTTCAAAAAGCAACTGAAAACTCTTCTCTTCAGAGAATTAAAAAAAAAACTACTACCTTCTTCCCCTACTGCTTTGGTTTTTTGATCAGTTGATACAATTTCTATTGTGAGAAGTTGAGATAGACTTTGACGGTGTAACAAATTGCATATTGTCTCTCCCTAATGTAAGTCGCTTTGGACAAAAGCGTCTGCTAAATGCATAAATGTAAATGTAATAAATGTAAAGTGACTGAAGCTGTAATTCCTTGACTGACCACTTGAGACCCATGTTAAAACTATTATATTTACATCCAAAATGAACACATCTCATTTCACTTCACTAATTTTGACCTTTATAGAAGCCATTAACTCTAAATAACATAGACACAGCATTTGTGATGTCACTCATAGGTTTAGTATGGAGGGGTAAAAGAGTCTCAGAATGGGCGTGGCCACCCATCGCCATCACGAAACTGTCACCAGCAGGTAATCAAATATGGGCAAAAACCTGAATGTGGGCATGGTGAAGATAACAGAGTAGTCCTGTACCAACAAAATTACTGAAAGAATTGCTACAAATAGCTCAAGAACCATTTCTAAATATTATAAACTCATCTCTAACGCTAGGTTACGTTCCAAAACAGCTAAAACATGCAGTAATTAAACCACTAATCATGAAAACGCACCTGGATCCTACTGAGTTATCCAAGTATAGGCCAATCTCTAACCTTCCGTTCTTGTCAAAAATATTAGAGAAAGTTGTTATAGCACAGCTCAGCTCCTTCTTACAAAAGAACAACTGTTATGAAGAACTTCAATCTGGATTCAGAGCACATCACAGCACAGAGACTGCGCTGGTTAAAATTTCAAATGATCTGTTACTTGATTGGGATCAAGGAAATATCTCTCTTCTAGTTCTGCTAGATCTCAGTGCAGCCTTCGATACGATAGATCACAGGATTCTCCTCGAGAGACTAGAGAACGATGCAGGCATCCAGGGCCAGGCTCTAAGATGGTTTAACTCTTACCTCTCTGACCGGAGTCAGTTTGTTCATGTAAATGGAGACTCATCGGACACAATAGCAGTACAGTATGGAGTTCCTCAAGGATCCGTTTTGGGACCCATCCTATTCTCAATATACATGCTGCCCCTTGGCAAAATTATTATCCAGAATGGATTATTGTAATGCTCTGTTAGCCGGCTGTCCAGCCACCACGCTACAAAAATTACAGTTAGTCCAGAACGCAGCAGCTAGAGTTCTCACAAGAACAAAGAAATATGAACACATTACACCGGTTTTGTGCTCTCTTCATTGGCTTCCTGTACAATATCGCATTGACTACAAGATTCTGCTCCTTGCCTTTAAGGCACTGAATGGCTTGGCTCTGGCCGACCTGAGCAGTCTCCTCTCACGATATATTCCAGCTCGCTCTCTCCGATCAAAAGAAGCAGGACTATTGATTGTACCGAAGGTTAGTAAATCCACAAGAGGTGGAAGAGCGTTCTCATATTGAGCCCCGAAGCTCTGGAATAAACTACTGGATGTTGTCCGCAGCTCAACTACGCTCACAGATTTCAAAACTAAATTAAAAACATATCTGTTTAAACTGGCATTCCAATAATTATCTCTTGGTATTTGTCTAAACAGATATGGTGCCTGAGCGCCATATACATACAAACTGTTTGGGGGAGTAGTGTGGTTCGGTGTTCCTCTCTAACCTATCCTCATTATTTATCTCTCCTCCTGCAGCTGGTGCCGATCACTTGTTTGTTGTCTATGTTACAGTTTACTAACCGTTTTCTCCATTTCTTAGTTCCTGTTTTGTCTTTGTTTGTTTTGTTTGTTTTTTTGTTTTTCAGGTCCTGTCCGGCAGACCGTTCATCGATGGATTTTTGGTTTGTATGTTCTTTGTGCTGGGGAGGTGATTAGCACCTGCCTCAGTCAGTGGGAGTCCCCTCTCAGAGGGAACTCCTGTCTGCTCTACCTGATCCTCATGGGGACTTTGTGAAGCTGCTTTGAAAGCAATTGCTAAAGAAGCGCTATATAAAAACTGATTGATTGATAGTCAAAAGCTCTTATTTTAATAGATTAATAAATAAACTCCCATTTAGAGTCCCGGAGGTCAACCATCTGGATCATACATGATATATTGAGTCACCAGGGGTTAAACGTGTTTTTTTTCAGTTGTAAAGTAATTTATTTTAGAGTGAAGTAAAATTTGCTCCCTTCTGCCCCTCAGGGCTGAGGAACTAGAGTTCAGTCCTCTCCCTGCCGATGCGCAGGGAGAGCATCGGCAACCTTGAGGTTGCTACTTGACATAAACTCTGAGGGCTTGCTGATAACTATGAATAAGGTACTTGTTACTTCTTGAACTGCACTTTAGGACTAATAAAGTGATTTGAACTGAATTGACTAGGAGGAAACAGAGCAGTGTAGTACTTTGTAAATGAGTTTTTTATAGACGTTTCAGAAGGAGCCAGAAGTGCATGTCATCAGCCCGGTAGACCATCCTGAACTAAACAGTGAGCTGCAGAAGTCTAGATGGGGTGGTAACAAAGGTGTGAAAGAATGTTGCTGTTGCACTGTGTGAGTGGAATGGATGGAGACGATTCATTTTCCTGATGTAGAAGCAAATAGTACGTGTGGCGTGATTATGTGAGAGAGTATGGTCAATGACTTACAGGCTCTTATCCTGCTGAGAGATGAGGATGGTTGTTGCTCCATCTAGGGAGGCAATGGCGGTTTGTTTTCCTGACTGGCATTGTTTTAATTGGTTGCAAATCTTCAATCTGAATCGCCTCTGAACCAGGATTTGAGTTCAGAAATATATAGAGGAACCGATGAAGCAGAAACATAACAGAAATATAGAGCTTCTTATCAGTGTAGCAGTGAAAGTTCAACAGACGTGTAAGAGGGTTATATGCATACAAACACAAATTTTTTCTTTTTTGATAGATAAAAAAAAGCCCTTAACAATTATGGTCTGTGGCCATCAGCCCCCCCCAAGGCCATGGAGCCCTACACAGTTGTAGGGTCTGCATTATGGACACCCAGAGAAATTAGTAGTTTTGCAAGACAAAAAGCAATCCACTTGAAACACTGAAATCCCATGAACTCATTCAATGACTTCACAAACACAACAAACAGCAAAAAATAGTTTTTTTCCATTTATTTTAATGTTCTGAGGATAACCAAACATGAATATGTGTAACAAATGGCAACGTTTATAATGTTTCTGACCTGACATCACCTTGCAGCTGAGATGATAATAATATTAAACAACTGGATAAAGAAGTAATGAAGCGGCAAAAAGAATCCAATCTCATCCAAGAGACCCAAATGTTTATTGTCTGGAAGAGGAGGCCAAGAGGGAGCAAACATAAACAAGCGAACATAAGAAAGGGTGGGACGTGTAAAGCCTATATATCGGAGCTGATCTCGGTGCCCTGTTTGTCTGATATGTGGGAGGCCAGCGAGTCAATGATGTCCAACAGCAGCGGTTGGCTGAGCCATCGCAGGTTGGGAAGCTTGGAAACCTTCAGGGAAGGAAGGAGAACCAAAGAAATCAATGGTGTACAGTACAGGCCATGCAAGAGGTGGCAACTAAACAGGCAAAACTCAAATGAAGCCAACAGGGACCAATACGACCGGACTGTTGAATCTTCTTCAAAAACGCACTTACATGGATCAAAATATCAACAACTTTACGAAGCTCTATGATAACAGAGCTATTCCTTTTGTAACTAGGGTTGCAAAGAGGTGGAACGCTTCAGGAAAATGTGGTTCTTCAAGGTGTGTATTCCCCAGGAGTTTCCAGATGGAGGCTTTCATAAACCTCTGCTGCTCCAGGAGAAATTTTAGGGTTTTCAGCATGGATTTTACCTGCTTCAATTTCAAGACTCACCACATTCTTAATTATTGAGCTAGAAAGTAAAAATTGGTTTCAGTCTAAAAAGGACACTGATGTTTTATAACATACAGCTAAAAGCTTTTAAATTCACTCCATGTGTTCTGTGCTAAAGACAAGCCTTTAAAAATAAGAATTTGTTTTTTCAGATTTAACAGCGTATAACTCAGGTCCTCTGTCCTTTTTAAAGTAAACGGAACATTTGCCTGTTTTGTCAGGAAATAGTGAAAAAAAGAAGTTTGTCATTATCCTAATTTATAATATATTTATCATTATTGTATATAATATCATGTATAATATATAATCTCACAATGTTCCTGTAAAGTAATTATATATATATATATATATATATATATATATATATATATATATATATATATATATATATATACATACATATACATACATTTATGATTTAATACAAGAAAACTTTATTTGATACACGAAAAATTAGGGACACCTTCAAAGATTTATCTTTTTTAAATGCAAACTCTTGTGTGAAAATCTTGCATATCTCCCTTAATTTAGAGCAAATTACCTCAAATATATACTTTGTTGATGTTGTTTTCCAATTCCTTGATTAAACTTTATATTTTTATATATTTTTTAAGACATCCAATACATGGTCTCATTAAAAGTGCCCTGACCTGAAACATTCAAGAACTTTGCAACCTTAGTAGTCCCTCATCCCTCAGTATTGAAACCATACAACTTTTAAGCTTTTCATGGACCAAGGACCTCAAGGAGCCTTATTTTAGCTGTGACGAGGGAGCCAGCAGACGCTCAGGGCCGCGCTCAACAGTAAACCCACCTTGGTGAACTGATGGACTATAATGTGCAGGCAGTGTTTCTTCATGTCCAGAGCTTGTGTCTTATCCGCAGCTTCTAAAATCTGAAGAGGAAGAGGATATGGGAGCATGAGGCATTTTCTTCACACATTGTGAGACTTTAATGATGTGTGTTCATCAAAAAATCTGGAAAAGTAGCAGAAATAAGGTTTCAAAGCAGATGTGATGCCCCTATCCATTTTGTTACCTCTGGGCAGTGGTTCTCAAATAGTGGGGTGAGCCTTCCCCCTGAGGCTCCGTCAAGGGGGCGCGTTTGACCTCGGGGAACATGCTTTTTTATTTTTCACATTTTTTTCTATACCACTCCACTACGTTAGGGGGCAGTGGCGCTCTCATTGGCAGAGTACGAAGTGTAGACAGGCAGAGAGAGAATGAGATAAAGAGACAAACGAAAGCTAAGACGAGGAAATATGACGCGTATGTAGCGCTTGGCTTCACTGTGACTGCGTTGGGAGACGAGGGTGAGACAGGTGTGCTTACTGAGTCTAAAAAGAGGACAGCATGAAGCCAAATAAATGAAGGCGTCACTTAAAGACCTTACACCCCAATCTTGCTGAAAAGCCGCTTGAGTTTTTTCAACGAAAACATGGCGAAAATTGCCAGCAATCACGATCAGCCAAACAATGTTTATAGTTTTATTAAGGATTTAATGTTTTTTTATGCTTCAGATGCACCGTAAATCTTTTCGGCTACAGTTAATGAAGCTATTCTTTGTTGCAAGTTGGTCCATAATTCTTTCTTTTTTCTCTTATACGTTAATAAAGATACTGTGTTATGCAGAGGTGTATTTATAACAGATTTAAAGACAAATAATACTATTTATAGTTGCGTGGGGGCGCAAGATTTTTTTTTCCTAGGGGGGTCGTGACAGAAAATAATTGAGAAACACTGCCTCTGGGTAACATGGTAATCTAGATGTTTTTAATTAATTTAAATTCAACTAAACCGATACTCCATCTCCCGTGAGTGATGATGGTAAAACCCTTTTAGACGCTAAAGCTTCTGGTTTCATGTTCTCCTTTAGAAGTGTGAAACATCTCCCTGATTCCAAAGCTTTGCGCAGTGTGATGGGTGATAACAAACCTGCAACACGTTCTCCACAGTCACATTCATCTCAAGGTTTTGTTTACAGTACGCCTGCAGTCTATTGTTGGAGAAACCCGTAGTAATAAGGTGCTGCAAACAGGTATCTGTGTGCTGGTTAAGGACAAATACAGCCTTTTAACGCTTTACAAATCAGGCACCCCAAAAGATACGACCCCTGGATTTTTACACACAAAATGACTATGATGAAACTAAAGTAAGATGTAAATAAAACAACAAGATTTAGGCCTGTTCTAACAGTCTGAAAGACTTCTGTTTTGACCAGTTTCGCCAGATTGGGTGGTTTGGGAGTTAGATGAAAGATCCCCCCCTGCCCAAAAAAAATGATGCAGCAACAAGGAGGATACAGAGAGTCTTCTGGGGGCATGTTAACGTCTCCGTAGTAAATGTAGCGCAGCATGGACTCGAAGGCTTGTGTGCTGGGAACCATCTCTCCTATCGAAATGTTCACCTGACCATCTTCTGGCATGAAAGAGCGAAACATGGCCTCAAAATAGCTAAAGAAACATGAGACAGAGATCAAAACGCTTTTTAAATAAGAGGTAAAAACCTTAAAGGCCACTATTATTGAAACACAACTTTTGGAAGACGTTAGGACATAAATGCACTGACACCGTATACACCAGTATATTAGAGTGGTTTCATTTCATTGAGTCTAGTATAAAGGTAAATGGAGACCAAATCACAAGCAGTTCGCATTGTTACGTCACAATGTGATGTCACCACCCCTGAACATGGATTGACAGTCACGTATAAGCTCACCATTCATAAGTTCCTGTTTACAGGGTTGCAGGGTGCTCATTATCTGACTGTTCATGTTGAACGAGGAGCAGAAGCAATGTCTCCAAAGAACCAACACCCTTGCTCTGTTTCAGGATGTACATCTCAGCACCAAAGTCTTTATTATCTACCCACAGAAGAGCAGCAGAGCTCCCAAGATGTATGGTTGGGTTACGTTGATGCTCCTTTCATTCATGCTTAGACTCTTCGGTATTTCTTATTACTTCATCGACAGTGAAGGGGGCAGCAGATGACATCAAAGTGAATTTACATCTTCAGCAACACGCTCCTAAAAAGCAGTTGTTGACGCCCCCAAAATGGGAGTTTTTAAACTCAGAAACATAACAAATCTGTAATGTTTTTTACACAATAATTAAGCTTGGCAAGTTCAAGAGAGCCAGACCATCAATGCCACCGCATATTATATTCAAACAATATTTACCCTTAAAGGTGCGGCATGAAGAGAGACACTTTTTAAGCAAAACAAGTCTATTTGAAGTAAATAGTGTATTCCTTTGTGTACATCCCAACTACTGTAACTTTGTTTAAAGTCCTGTAAAAATAAAAGAAACATTTTTCATTCAGACCTGGAGCGAGCAGCCAGTATGGCCTTATGCGCAGGACGTGGATGACCATCAAGCAAAAGAATGATGTCACAAAACTCATGCCCCGCCCCCCTCGAGATAGGCCTTCATATCCTGCACCAGAGATGTCCCTTAAAGAGAAAAATATGGTGTGAGTTTGGACTCTTATTTTGTAATGAACAGATGGAGGAAGGGTGTGTTCATACCTATATCCACTGGCTGGTCCGAGTAGAGTCTGGGCGGAGGCTGCTGTTTGCGTCTCACTATCTCGACGATCAGCAGAGTGGACAGGAGCTCAAACTCTTTAGTCATGATCACCTGGTTAAAGTGGCTCTCCTTCACCACAAAATTCAGACAGTGTTCCTATGGAAGCAAGCAACAAACAAAGAAATATAGATCTTTTTTTATTCTGGGCTGAGTATTCATGGTAAAGCATTCCTGAAGATTATACACTCTTTTTGACTTGACCTCAAATCCATATAAATAGACTAAAATCAATAACATGGACATTTCTGGGATTTTTAGCATTTAGCGTAGCATTGTTGCTCATTTGCTCTCTCTCTCATTTGCTTTTACCGTAAACAAAATAGTAAAATATTGGACATACACTTGTGCATGAACACTCATGTTAGAGTGTTTATTATTCTTTATACAGAAAAAGCCAAACAGAATGAAACATTTCAAGCCTTATTTAACTTGTGATGTCATAAAACGCTCTGCCCCATCAGCCACATCCACCACTAATATTTGACAGGGGCGTTTGTTGTTCAAGCTATGGCTTCATAATAAGAATTACATGCAAAAAACAATCAGACAGCTCTAAAAAAAATACATAAGATTGCATAAACATTAGGTTCTTGTATTTTGAATGGAATTTTTACTTATTGGTTTTAATAATTGGTTTAAAAATGTATTCTTAACCTGTAAAATAAGCACAAATATTGAGTTATTATTTACTCAATTACATTATTTATTAAATAATTAATGAAATTCATTAAGACCCATACGTTGAATCATATTGAACAATGTTTTTATTTATTAAATTATTTATTTTTTCACCATCTGCTGAAATGTACTCTCTTTCCTGGTTTCTGCAACTTCATGAGAAAGAACTCTATCTGAGCTCAATGGAATCAATCTGCGCTCTTATCTGCTGTTGTGATAAACTTGCACAAAAACCATGTTTAGACTTCAAATAAATCTCTTTTAGAAGACTTTTAAAACCAGTTCCAGAACTGTAGATATACGGAGTGCTGTCAGTGATGGATCAGGGTTTTCAACAGCGACCTACCGAGTCGACACCACTCTACAAATCAATCGCTCTGACCGCTGCAACAAATCAAATGATATAGATTCCGGAGCTCATATTTAAGCGGCCTGGGTCAGATAAAACAAAATCTGACTGAAGCCTAAGCAAATACCTTGAGCTGGTCCAGTTGAAGCTTGTCTGCGTTCTCACAGACGCTCAAAAACGTTCTGAAGATCAACCGAAGCCTCGATGTACTGAACACAGAGCTGCTCTAGCCTGGACAGTTTGAAACTCAGAGCGAGTTTATAGACGTCCATTATCAAGAGCACATCCTGAACGTGGCCTGAACACAGACAGACAGACAGACAGACAGACAGAGAGAAATCAATACAGATCTGTGCCTCTTTTTGAGCAGCTCTACAGTAAAACTGCAGATCTACTGACCTCGACGAGGGTACTGAATCTTGTCTGTGTACAAGAACTGCATCAGAACCTCAAACGGCTGAGCGTCTGCTTCTCTGATCGACACTTCTAGTGAAGGAAGAGCCCTCGAGGACCTCCCAGAGCCGTCCTTTTGAATGCCTGAACTAGACTCCTCTCTCTCATCGCTGCTCTCCTGTTTAATCTTCTACAAAAAGAATTTTGCTTTTCAGTATTCTTACACTTCTCAATGCTATTAAGCCCTTTTCATGAACAACAAACAGGATTACATATTTTATAAACGTATGCAATAGTAAAAAACTAGAAAAAAAATACTTTGTGCGATATTTTCTTCATAGAGATGTGAAAATGAGTCAGACCTGTTTCTGTCGATCTCTTGCCTGCAGAATCTTCTTACGGAGCCACTTACAGCGAGCTGTTACTATGGCGATATGACCCAGTACCTTCTCTTCCCTCTGTGAACAAAAGTTCAAAATGTGTTATTTAATTTCCTTTATCAACCTATGCTGTTGTGCCTGCATTGGTGTTAAAATAGTAAAAGCCAGAATTTGTTGGTGACAGTCTTCCAGAGCTACACGGAGTTCCTCAGGGATCTATTCTAGATCCAACACCTTCTCTCTTTATTTGCTTCCCCTTGGTTAAAATCTTAGGAGCTTTGGCGTAGCTTCTCACTGTTATGCAGATTACTGTCAAATTTAGATGCCACTTTAAAAATTAGAAATAGGTCATCAGCAAGACCCCTTGAACACTGTGTTTGCAGTAGCAAATATTTAAGTTGGATTGCTGTTACTTTTTTCAACGACTACATGTGTTTGAGTGTTCATTTATTTAGTTGTCTATTAACTCGTTTTATTTAACAATTGTAATATTTAGGTTAATTTGTTGTGCATAATCTGTGTTTTTTTTATTTAATAAAGAAACAAGTTAGTTTTGGAGTATTTTTTTTTCTTCATAATACTGGGGCAAAGGATTTCCCCCAACCGGGTTTTTTCCCTTTCTGGTAAAGTCATCACCACGAGAGAAACACAAAACTAATCCAGAGAGAGAGAGCTAATTCAAAGTTTTAGAAGACATCATAATATTATCAAGACTAACCCTCATCCTCTTTTAGTTACATATTGGTATGTGAATGTATTTTTATTTTTACGTTTTTTGTGTATAATTTGGAAAACCTCTCAAATATGTGTTTTTGTTATTTAGCTCTACGTTGTTGTTAATGTACTTGATGTATCGATGTGCAGAATGTAAAAGACAGTAAAATGAACTTAAGCCTCCGCTTTGTGACTAAGGGTGGCATAAACACTGTCTAGTCAACTTTAAATCACAGAGGCATAAAACACCTAAAATTGATCGTGTTTAGACCAAACTGTGCTGGTGCTCCAATTCTTTTCGTAAACTTTAAATAGTAAACCACAGGGCTTTAAGATGGACTCTGAGCTGAAGTTAGAAAGTCAGATTCACCAGAGCACTGTTCAAACAGAAATCAATTTTAAATAATTTTATAACACTTTTAATAAGCGCTAGGCTACACTTGGATAATTTACTTTATTCTGGAGTCAGTGAAATCTTAATCTTGCTGCTGCAGCTGTTTCACAATGGAGCTGCACATGCTTTAAACAGCACATGCAAGTGTGAGCACATCACTCCAGTTCTTGCCTCTCTTCATTGCTCGCCTGTGTATTTGAGGATTAATTTTAAACTAATCTTATTTGTTTCAAGAGTTTAAATGGTGTTGTTTAAATGGTATACATCCCCGAATTACTCCGTACCTACACCCCCTCTTGCTCTATTATGTCCAATCTATAGTTCATAGATTTTAGGATCAAGCCTACAAATTGGCCCTTTGCAAAGGCTGCACATTTACATAATTTCGCAATGACCCCATTGCGAAGCCTGCCACACCTCTCTGACATTTTCTAACTTGGGATCAAGACTTCGCAGAGCAAGAGCTCCGTGATTGGTCGAGGTGATGCAGAGCGAGTGCCTTCAGTTTCTTACTTGTTAAACATTGGATAATGGAGTCAACTTTGGCGATAAAGTAAATAACCTTCCTTGTTATCCTCTTAATATTCAAAAAGGGCACTTGTTCCCTCCTAATGTTTTTTATTATTTCTGAACGTATCTTTTATGTATGCCATTTTATTTTGTTGTTTTATTGTGGGCGCTTTCTATCAACTTTGCTGCGTTTAAGTGTGTTTTCCATAAAAGTACACCACACACTTACCTCCCCTAAATGAACTCCACGTCACAGAACTGACGGTTTTTCCCACAGCTTGCCGTAGTCTTCGTGAAGGGTGCACTTTGGATAACATGAGAACTGAGAGCCAAAGAATCGTTAAATAACTGCATGGGTTAAACAAGGGGTAATGTTGAACGTTATGCGTGCACCTGAAATCTGTACATTTCTCCACTTCTTATGTTATTGTCCACCGTTCCTCCAAAGATGTACATGGCGTCGTGGATGACAGCCGCTGCATGGAACAGCCGCCCACTCGGCATCTGAAAGAAAATAAGGATGATGGTTAAAATGGAGTACAAACACACCCTAGACAACATAGAAAACCTTTTCTGTCTTTTCTGCCATCACAGTACTGACTAGATGGAGATTCTGAGTAGAACAATATTGAATCTGAACTTAAAACTTATCAAAACATACACATAAAAAAAACTTTATTTTAACACGGACAAAAATAGCTTTCAACTCTATTTTCCTCTTTAAAAAAGAAACCAAATTTGTGTCCCCAGTCCAATAAAAGTGGATAAAGGAAGCTATTAAATTACAGTAGGAAAAATGACTTAAAATTGTCTGTGAGAAAAAAGTGGTTAAAAAAACAAGCTAACAAATATCAAATCAACTCATTTGGACAAAACGCTCTCTCAAACCATGAATAAAAATAA
Source organism: Danionella dracula (assembly GCA_900490495.1). Lineage (NCBI taxonomy): Eukaryota > Metazoa > Chordata > Actinopteri > Cypriniformes > Danionidae > Danionella > Danionella dracula. The sequence goes on from UELW01000811.1 coordinate 210,270, forward strand.
ATGTTAGAATACATGAAAAGCTAAAAACCTCGCTGTCTGTGCTGGGATGGATGACCTCCCAGGTCTGAGAGTCCACATCATAGCAGTGCAGCTCGTTCGGGAGAGAGTGTTATCAGCCGCGCCTCCAAACACGTAGAGGTGACGGTCAAACGCCACCATGGTGTGTCCGTAGCGCCTCTGAGGGGGTGGAGGGGAGCCCCGCAGCAAGTGCTCAGTGGGGATACGCGTCCAGCTGAAGAAACAGAAGATTTTTTACGAAGAGCAACACATTTCTACATTAACATCTGAAATGATTTGTTCTCGAGCAGCATTCAGTCCTAAATCATGGTGTTAGTTCCTTCTAGACTAGGCTAGGAAACGCCAACTCCCAACTTATTTTTTAAGGTTTTTTGTGGTTAGAAAAGTCCTACAATCTTTTATAATTAAATACAAATACTCAATTTAAAAAAAAGGTAACATTTCTATAAAGTTTAATATATAAAAGAAGTATAGTGTTTATATAATGATCAGAGAGCTATTATATCTTAGATATTATTTCTAGATACGTGTTCAGCTGAAGAAAATACTTTTTTTATGAAGAGCAGCACATATCTACATTAACATCTGAAATTATTTGTCCTCCAGCAGTGTTCCTCTTCCGAGACTAGGCTAGGAAAAAACAACTCCCAACTAGTTATTGAAGGTTTCTTGTGGTTAGAGAAGTCATTAAAAAAAACTCTGATTAAATACAAAAAATAAAAATGTGCTATTTTTATTTAACTTAACTATTTAAACAATTATATATTATCAGAGGGCTATCATATCTTCAATATTATTTCTAGATACGTGTTCAACTGAAGAAAAGAAAAACATTTTACAAAGAGCAACGAATTTCTGCAGTAACATCTGAAATTATTTGTTCGTGAGCAGCATTCAGACCTAAACCCGGCGTTAGTTCTTTCGAGGCTACGCTAAGACAAGCCAACTCCCAACTCATTTTTTAAAGGTTCTTCTGGATAGAAAAGTCCAACTATTTTTTCTAATTAAATACAAATCTAAACCTATTAAACTTTGTATTTAATTTAATATATAAACAGAGTGTTCATGTTTACATAATTATCAGAGTGCTTTTATATCTTAGATGCTATTTCTAAACCGAAAGCATTGCTCACATGTGTCCTTTGAATTCAAACTGAAACAGGTTGTTGGTGATCTTGGCTCCGCTCTGGCCCGAGAAGACGAACATCTTATCCCGACAGACGGCCACCGGGAAGTTACAACAGGAGGGAGGGATCTCACCGCTTTGTTCAATCTAAAGAAAACACAATACAGCAGAAAAACATGTTTGCTTGGTGCCCGCAGAAAAAGAACTAATCAACTAAAAATCTGACATGAGAGACCCAACTTAAACAATTACAAACACGATTCCTCACCTCCTCCCAGCAAGCCTGCTCACGATCTTGAAGGCTGATGGTCCACATGTCATTCAATCTAAAATAAACAGCATGATTATACACTACTTTAATATTATTAGCACTGTGAGAAAATATTGATACAGAGGTATCAAAAACAGTGTTGCACAACAAAAGTGAAATAAATCTTAAGATTAAGTCAAATACAAATCATTCTAGCAACTATAGCAACATTCAGACTGTAGCCCAAGGTTACCCAAATCCAAGACATGCATCTGATATTTTCAGATTGAATTCAGATCTGACCCAGGTCACTTTCATATGTGCTCCTGAATCAAACTTTTTTTTTGCAATGCGATCTTAGTCTGAACAGCCAGGTGGCATTTATCTGACTTTTACGTCATTGTATTGGGACAAGGGCCGTAACGGTCACGCAGTGGGTAGCACGGTCGTCTCACAGCAAGAAGGTCGCTGGTTCGAGCCTTGGCTGGGTCGGTTGGCATCTCTGTGTGGAGTTCTCATGATCTCCCCGTGATCGAGTGGGTTTACTCCGGGAGCTCCGGTACCCCCACAAGTCCGAAGACATGCGGTATAAGAGAATTGAGTAAAAACAACTGTTGATGGTGTTTGAGTGTGAGTGTGTGTGTGTGTGTGTATGTGTGTGTGTGTATGTTTCCCAGTGATTGGTTGCAACTGGAAGGGCTTCCACCGCATAAATTATATGTCAGTAGAGTTGGCGATTCATTCCACTGTGGCGACCCCGAAAGGGAAGAAAGCTGATAAAAAAATGGATGGATGGATGGATGGATTTATTGGGACAGACATCCCATTTTTGGGCTTTTACAGGAGTTTGATATTAGTCATGGCTGAAGACGGAGCTGAAAGCACACAGTGCGAGGAAAATTGCGGAAACCTTATAACTCTTTTTTGTGATCACATACAAAGTTAATCCTAGCAGAACGTTCTCTTATTCTGATTCTCACTGCTGTACACAATTCTCTGAAATGTTCCACTTAACAGAACAGTTTGGCGAGATTGTTGACAACGGTTGGAATAAATAACATTTCAAGTAACGATTGGAAAGATGGACTTACCTGGCATTCCCATCATATCCAGCAAAAATCCAAAGTTTGTCGTTGTAGACTGTCGCTCCATGAGCTGATCTGGCAACCAGACTGGAACACAGAAAGTAAAACTCTCTTTAAAGAACAGCGACGACATTCAGACGGATAATAGAAGATCCAAGAACAAAACCCTGTTAGTACCGTCCTTCTACTTTCCATTCCGTCCACTGTCCGGTGGCAAACTTGTACTCAAAGAGATCATTCTTGTTCTTCAGATTAGAGTTTGAGTAAATATCTCCTGTGTAGCCACCTAAAAACAAACAGAACAATTCTATGAACTTGATAAATGGATCAAGTTTAATTTTTTTTAATTAATAAAAATAAAACCACCATTACTTTGGCTTAGCATATCTTGTAAAATCTAAATAAACCAAATATTTATTTACATTTTCAAAGTGAGTAAATCTGAATTCAACAATATAAACCAAAGTAAAATGTTAAACCAAAACAAAAGCGAAGTTGTTCCCGCATCAGCATTTCTTCTGTCAACAGTTACAGTTGAACAACTTTAAGGTATAATTATAGGCATAAATTAGGGTAACAGCTTTATATTAATAAATAAATAAAAAATTCCAGTGTATCCTGACAAATTAAGTAAACAGGAAAGCGTTCCTGTTTCTTCATACGGCCAACAGGAATATTGTTATACACTGTTAAACATGAAATAAAAAATAAACGCGTTAGCACAGATAATATATAGAGTGAAAGTAAAAGCTTTCATCTGCATTTTACAAAACTTCAAAGGACCTTTGGAATAAAACCAAGCTTCTATTTCTATCTAAATAATTAAAACCTTAAAAACACCCCAAGTATTGGTTAGAAAAAAAAATATAAAAAATCAATGACTAACTGAAACCATCAACGTGTACTTAAAAACATTCCGATTTATCAATATAAGGGATATAATATAAGGGTCTGGCTTGAACTTCACTATAATTAGAGATTAAATTCTGAATACTTACCAAAAACAAACATGCTGCTTCCATAAACAACTGCGGAGTGGTGGTACCTCGGCGCTGGTGGGGTGCCGGTAGTAAAAGCCCTTTTTAAAAACTTAAATCAGCATTGGGAGCTTCAGGAAAATACATAGACATGATTGGTTAAAGCCCTCACCGGCACCAGGAGCAGTCCTTCACATCAAACCGCAGCAGGTCATTGAGCATGTTCTTACTGAGGAAAAAAAAAGACATATTTTTTAAATATACATATATATATATATATATATATATATATATATATATATATATATATATATATATATATATAAACTCATTATGATAAGCAGTTCTAAAGTTCAACTCAAATTTGACACAGTTAACTATGTAATAATGAAACATAGCTTTTAGAAACAATCAATTTTATTGAATTAGGATCGAAGAGGACAAACACAACACTTACCCATTGTCTCCTCCAAACACGTAAATAGCTTCTCTGTATGCCACGACAGTATGTTTGCTACGCCTGCAAAAAACAGCATTGACTGTTAAAACCATTTCTCTAAATGCATTTCACTGTATAGTTACTCAACGGATGATTTGATGAAAAAAATATACAACAGATTATTATTGGCTTAAGTTAGAAACTTACAAAATTTTGATACATTAAATGGGACAAAATCCAATCAAAATGCTTGAGGTAGCTTTTTTTATATTATAACTGTATTTAAATTAAAAAAGCAAAGTCAATAAATCACATTACAATTATATCACTTGTGTGAGTGCTGTTTGGAGATCTGGCAATAAATGAATACTTGCTCACTAACAGCTGATTTGGTTACTTCTGCCTGGGTACTATTTAACTGCCATTTCATTTCTCCTCTTACTTAACATTGGGCAAGAATTACAGATTCAGTGCTAAGTCTCAATTTATTTATTTTTGAGTAAAAAAGGTCTATCACTCCCTCAGCAGCCAGTGAGGGCACTGCAGATGCTTGAGGTCAACTGAAATGTATTAGTTTAGGGAAAAACAGGGAGGAAACTTGTACCAACTCCTTTTCTTTATGCTATTTGGATCATTTAGATCTGAAAATCTAAATGTAGTGAGTTGGTATTTTGCAATACAACTATTATTCATTCGTGACAATTATGCAGTGCTTAACACCCACTAAGCGTCCTGGAGACATATAAGACTGTCTCGAGCTCTGAATTGCTGCTTGCAGCTAGATCACTACTTGCAGCATCCTCATGCTAAAAACGTCAAGGATCAACTTAATGTTTTGTTTTTAATGTGAAGCACTTTGATCAACATTGATTGTTTTAACGGGCTACATAATAACAATTGAACAGCTTAATTTATGCAGTATTTACATGACTTTTGGATAGATGCTAATGAATAGAATGGATGCTACTGATCCATCATGGTACAAGCGATTTTTACAAGATTTGTAACTAATTTGTTGAAAACGTGGAACAGTACCTTGCACCCACAAATTCGTCGCATGGTGGCAGTCTTCTCCAGCGATGGACGGTCTCGAAAGGCCCGAAGTTGAGTGTCAAATACTCAACGCTGTCTGAACAGCTGTGGTCGAACTCAACACTGGGAGCCACCTTAGACTTGCAAGACATGGCTCCAGGAAACCATGGCATTCAACCTACATCCAAGAAGCTTTATGCCACGATGTGTGGACATTAATCCATGTTTCTTTGCTCTTTGATTGGCTACGAGTGCCTCGGAATCATGATGTCTGAAAAATGATTGTTTACAATCTCACTATCTGATTAACTTGGCTAGCTAAAGTTAGCTCCGAATCATGTTGTTGCGCGCCTGTCAGCAAACATTATAGTCACATAATACACAAAAGTTATCTGAAACGGGATTATAATGCGACTAGGTATCCTCCTGGTATTCTAAAAGTAATGTTATATAAGGTATTTTGAGACTTATTTCAGCTTAGCGTCTATGCGTTTTGAGATGAAACGATGTTACTTGACATGCGCCCAGTCGCATCTTTGATTGGATTAAAGAACGGAAGGCGTTCTTGTCAAAATGAACCTTTCCAAATTAATTAATAAATTATACTTATCATTATGTGTAAAAAAAATAGCGTTCCTAAACTGTATTTGTAATTTTAAACTCTACAAAACATTACTAAATAAAACAGACGTCGTTTACTGACCTGAGAAAAGCAACACTCGACGTTGATTGGATAAAATTGAAGGGCGCGGCCTATACCGGAAACTCGTTCGATCTCGCGGCAACACCACGAAAGGCGCCAAATTTCTATGTTGTCAACGCTCGATTGACTGAAGCCTAAATCAGCAATAACATTGATTATACTGTGTTTGGGACAACACGGGAAGCTGTGGATATTACATCTGTCTACCTGCTAACCGGCTTGTATTTCTGGTTTAGTTCGAATGTCTTCGTAGCTGGTGGGCCATGGTTTTACAAAACAGTGGGCGATACAAGGCAGAGCGAGGTGGAGATCAAGACAACCAGCAGTGAGTGCTCGTACTTTCACTTAATCCTGTTTTACAGTCGATAAATGATGCTTTAACTTTGTAAAGTGGAATAGGAAATGCTTTCCGTGTAACTTTTTTGTCTGAATAAACATCTTGTGGACTCAAGGGATCGTTAAAATGTATGTGCTAGAAGTGAAACTGTTCAATAAGGTTTAGGAAAATACTTTAAATAACGTTAGTTATTAAAGAATATATGACGCTTAATTTAAATTGATTCATCTCTTATATTCTGTCCTAAAGGGTTTTAATGGACCCCACTGCACTTGCACTTCACTTCGGCATACTGTATAGTGAAGTAAAATGCCTTGTTTATTTATATTAAAAGCTCAAAGAACAAATTATGGGTTTTAAAATGTACCCTAGTCATTTTTAATCCAGAGTTATTCTGGCTAACCTCAATTAGCTAATGTTTTGGAGTTTAATATGTAAAGTTAATTAGATTATTGGTTGCAAAGTAATTTTTGCAATTTTTATATTTCAGATAAACGTGCAGTAGGTAAGAAATCAAACACAACAATTCCTAAAATGACCCTAAAATGTCTAGAGAATTTCTAGAGAAATTGTGTTAATTTCAAGTTTTGATATCACTAAAAACCAGTTTACATTTTTTTAAATTGGAAAAAGCGTAGTTTCAGCTCTTAAATAATAGTTCAGGTTAAATCTAGTTTCATATATAGATTTGCAGCCGCTTTCGGATTTTAGGTAATGTTAGCTCTTATTTCTACGATACCCACGTAAAGATCGTTTGAGGCTTGGGGTTGCTAAATTTAAAAAAGATGTTTAGAGTTGCTATAGTCTGGGATGTGCATAAATGCTCAAAAACATAAAAGTGATGGTTAGGGTTGCCACAGTTAAATAGATAACTTACTTTAAAAAGTAAATTTAAATGGATAAGACTTATAATTGTAAAAAAAATATAAATGGGATTGTAAGGGTTGCCAGAGATTAAAACAACATGCATAAATGCTCAAAAGCATAAAAGTAATTGTTGGGGTTGCCAGAGATAGAGAAATGCTTCTAAATGTTGAAAAATGATGGCTAGGATTGATAGACTTCATAAAACCTTCATAAATACTCTAAAAACTAAAAGTGATGGTTAGGCTTTGAAACAATCTATTCGCCGTTTTATTATGCATACAATTATGTGTTTTGGGTATTTATTATTTAGGTCTTAAATTTAATTCTTAAAGGTGTAAAAAGTTCTTTAAAAATCTTAAATTTGACCTCATCAGACCTCATTAAACCAGGTTTTAACTTTGTTTTGGTTAGGCTCGTGGGGTACTGTTGCACCCTGGACGGACCTGGTTTTAACTTTTATTTACCCTTCATGTGACTAAAGATGTATATCTAGGTCTTTTAAAAGGGGATCTACACCTTTTCTTTTTAGGGATGATGCCTCCGCGATGTCTGCCGTCAAGCGCCTGGAGCGCAGCCAGTTCACGGATGGGATGGACGAGCGGTTCGGCTTTGAGCGGATGAAGGAGCCCGGAGAGAAAACGGGGTGGCTGATCAACATGCACCCGGTATGGAAACGCCTCACAGTGACCCGTTATCTGTTTCCTTTTCAGAGCCAGTAACATTCACAATTTTAATTTTGACATTTATAAAGACTTGGACCTTGTACCAATTTGATTTCTTTCAGACGGAGCTTCTGGATGATGACAAGCGGATGATCAGCGCTGTGGATTATTACTTCATCCAGGAAGACGGGAACAGATTCAAGGTAGGAAGTTCCTGTTTTTAAATGAGTACAGTAGAAATATACTGTATATGGTGATAAACATCGACCATCTTCCTTAAGTAGATGGCACCTATGACCCTTTTGGTCTGCCATTAAGTAGAGGGTTTTCATGATCCCTTTGACCTGCCATTAAGTACAAGGTGTTTATTATTCTTTTGGTTTATGACTCTTATGAATTGGTTTAGGATTCTTTTGGTTTAGGATTCTTATGATTTGGTTTAGGATTGTTATTATTTGTTTTATAATTTTTTTTAGGGTTTATAGTTCTTATGATTTGGTTAATGATTCTTCCGGTTAAAGATTCTTATGATTCTTATCATTTGGTTTATGATTCTTTTGGCCATCCTTTAAGCATAGGGAGTTTATGATTCTTTTGGCCTGTCGTTAAGTAGATGTTTTCATGATAGTTTTAGCCTGCCCTTAAGGACAATGTCTGTTTAACCTTTTTGAACCTCCATTAAGCAGATGTTGTTTGTACCACCTTTTTGGCCTGGCATTAAAAACTATTAAACCATGCATCATCTTTCGTGCATCGCAGGTTTCTCTACCATACAAGCCTTATTTCTACATAGCCACCAAGAAGGTGAGTTTATAGTTTAAAATCCAGAGAATCTAAGTGTTATAGGTTGAATTAAAACAAACTTTGTGCCGTTTTCGTGTGTGCACTGAAGAACTGTGATCGAGAGGTGATCTCATTTCTGAAGAAGAAGTTCCAGGGGAAAGTGGCAAAGCTTGAGATTGTCCCAAAGGAAGATTTAGATCTGGTAAGTAATGGTGTACATACTGTACATAACTGCCTTTGCTTATGTGACTCAACATCTGTGTATTTCATATATTAATCTATTTTTTTCAGCCGAATCACCTGGTGGGCCTGAAGAGGAACTACATCAAACTCTATTTTAACACCATGGACGACCTCATAAAAGTGAAAAGGGAGATCTCGCCTGCTATCCGGAAGAACAGGGAGAGGGAGAAGTCTAATGATGCCTACACAAGCATGCTTTCCAGGTACTGGCTGGGAGCGTCTCACTCGACCCCCTACTTGATTCCTCGGTGCCTGTTAGTATGTAATAAAAGGTTGTAATAGTGTGGTTGTCGTATGACTTTTTAATCTGATATTGAGAGCAAGCAATCTTTGAATTTATTTTTCTCATAAATGAAGCCGTTTGAAATAATGGAAGGATCAAAATGTGGACATACGCTTATAAATGAAATGCTTTTAGAAGTTCACCAACTGCAAAGACAGTTGTCGAAGATATTTTTTCTGATGGATCTCTGGTCATGTTGGTCTAACTGGAAATGAACACACTTTCGACCAAAAAATTATGGAGTGTCGTGTTTATCCAGATGATTTAAAACCTTTAATTATATCATACGTCTTCGACAGGTGGCAAAAGGAATGGGGAAAATGCAAAAACAGCAAATTATGACATCCAAACTGAGGTCAGAAACAGGGAATCATACAGTTTAAGTCAAGATTGGACCAAAAAAACAAGACTCATGCATGTTTTTTTTACTAAAAGGAGATAAAGCACCTCACTGCAAGCACCCGCTCTCTGTAAAGCACATTCTACTGGATTGTTTTTTTACATAAGTTCAAGAAAAAAAACTATTTTATGATTACATATTTATAAAGAACTTTTTGATAAAATTTTCATTGATAACATGTTAAACTTTATCACATCAGAATTTGAAAAATTCATAAAAAAATTATGCTCATGTCATGTAAACATGTATTTATATTTGATAATGACAACCTTTTTTGTCATGACGATAGCCTTTGTTGCTGGCATGGCACTAATAAACAAATAAACAAACAAACTGTTTGAACTAATTTTATTGATTATATTCCTATTTTTATTATAGTATTATAGTTATATTCCTATTAATATTCCTATAAATCCACGTTAGATGCATATATGGGTTTCGCTGAGGTCACCGAGTGAAACTTGAATGCCATAGCAGTAAAGACGCTTAATTCATTACTATCATTACAATTAAATCCCATCACATTAACACATTTACTGAAAAGAGTTTTGAAGAGATAAACTGGGAAAAAAATATAGCTACATTACATAGACAACCCTTGTTAAAAAAAATCACTGCTTTATTGGCATTTTTCCATTACACGGCACGGTTCTGCACGATATTTTGCGCTTTTCTATTGTGTGCTGGGCCTGGAACTGACATCGTTTTTGGTTCCTTCTTTGAGCTGGTTCCACAACTGACACTAAAACCTTAACCTACCCCGTTCTCACTGATTGGTCGGTCAAGTGTGTACACCAACACTGATTGGTTCGAGAGAGTCGTCATTGTCTGCGTCATTAACTTGTGCAAAGTAGATATACACATGCGATGAGTGGATTCATCAATGACGAGAGAGGAAACAGCTTTTATTGTGTCAAAAAACATAACACTATATGTGAGCAATCTTGGTGAAACGAGGATGTTCAGACCTTCCCGTTGTTGGAGGAGCGAATGCAGCGATATCTGGATGGTGTGAATCTCTGTCGCACTCTTTATTATGTCAAAGTGAGAGTGGCGCTAAAACATAGTGACGTTGCCTATTTAACATACCAACACTATAAACAATGGGAAAGCAAAGCTGGCAGTACTGCACCGAACTGAACTGTGTTGTCCTGTCCCATGTTGTACAAAGGAAAAGTGACTACACAACCTAAACACACACACACACACACACGTCAACTCAAAATAAATAACTCAAAATTTTAATTCTTCACATGTATTTAATCTCTTTCCAGTGCTTTGGTCGGTGGTACTGTAGTGAACGAAGAAGCGGACTGCTCATCTAAAAAGATGTTTGAGCAGCTGGACAACATCATCGACATGCGCGAATACGATGTGCCCTATCACATCCGCGTCTCTATCGACCTGAAGATTCATGTGGTAGAGAACCTTTTGATTGAGAGCCTACCTGACTGATGAAGTCCAAACCTTCCTGACTAACGTCATGCTTTCTGACAGGCTCACTGGTACAATGTGCGTTATAGAGGAAGTGCCTATCCTCCAGAGATCCTGCGCCGGGATGATCTTGTAGAACGTCCGGTGAGGATTTGACATAATGTATCAGCCTGTTACTGAAGCTGGAGTCTTGATTCTCTTCTCGTTGAAGGACCCTGTGGTGTTGGCGTTTGATATTGAGACGACTAAACTTCCTCTGAAGTTTCCTGATGCTGAAACAGATCAGATCATGATGATCTCGTACATGATCGACGGACAGGTAACCTCTGCTGTCTGATGCTCCTGATGTACTGTAAACATGAAATGTATTGTTTGTTTTGAAAAAAAAAAGACATGTATTGTTTATTTTATTTGTGTGTTTTATTGTTCATCTTAATTTCTGTTATAATAATAATAACAACTTGATTTTAATGTCTGAAAAGCAGAAATATTAATACTCTCCCTTCATTTTTACTACTTTTTGTCACAGGGTTTTCTCATCACAAACAGAGAGATTGTGTCTGAGGATATAGAAGACTTTGAATTCACCCCAAAGCCAGAATACGAGGGGCCCTTCACTGTGTTTAATGAAGCTGATGAGGTAAAATTGAAGAGCTTATGTCGTTTAACAACAGGTGCACATTATCCATTTCAAAAACAGAGTTTGTTTATCTTGTTACGTCAGCTTTATTGTGATTTTCTCTTTACCTTTACAGGCATCTCTCATTCAGAGGTGGTTTGAACATATCCTTGAGACCAAACCAAGCATTTTTGTCACCTACAATGGAGATTTTTTCGACTGGTAGGCAACTCTATCTTTAAAAATTTACTTCTTGCAGTTAATTCTTTAAATTTATCAAGTGAAGGAGAAATTTTCTCATTATATTAGTCCATCTCTTCTGAAAACAAAACAAACAGCCTCTTTTAGTATATTTCACCTCATGGAATGGTTTCGTTCATTAAGAGTGGTTTTGTACCTAGATTTGTTGAATTTGTTAAATAACAAGTTTTTGTACTTATGTGTATCACATAGTTTTCTTTTACTTTTTAGACAAATATCACAGTTTTTTGTCCCATTATTGATAAATGCTCTGTTTTTAGGCCGTTTATAGAAACTAGAGCAGGTCAGTTAGGCCTGGACATGCACCGTGAGATTGGCTTCCAGAAGGACAACCAGGGAGAGTATAAAGCTAGCCAGGCTATTCACATGGACTGCCTCAGGTCAGAGGGAGTCTACATTTACCCCATGCAATAAGACTTAATTTTTGCCATTGATTGAAACGTCCCCTTGTTCTTTATCCAGGTGGGTAAAAAGAGACAGTTACCTGCCGGTTGGAAGTCATAACCTCAAGGCTGCAGCTAAAGCTAAGCTAAGCTATGACCCTGTGGAGCTGGACCCAGAGGAGATGTGCCGCATGGCTACTGAAGAACCACAGGTGACTGATTACACTTTCTGCAGTGATAAAGGTTTTAACATGGTTTCTAACTTATTTCAATGTTCTTATTTGAAATGATAATAAATGTATTTGTTTATTTTTTAGACTTTGGCCACCTATTCTGTGTCTGATGCTGTGGCTACATACTACCTTTACATGAAATATGTCCACCCTTTCATCTTTGCCCTCTGCACTATTATTCCAATGGAACCTGATGAGGTTTGTGCTCACTAAAGCTTTTATTTTTATCTGATTACTTCCCGTTTTTATTTGTTCTTGGATGAAGAAATAAAACCTCTAGCATTGTGCCCCCATGAAACCAGATAAACCATTAGCATTGTGCCTCCTCGAATACAGAAAAAAACATTAACCTCCTCGGAGTTGATAAGACTACTAACATTGCACCTCTTCGAATCCAGTTAAACCACTAGCAGCGTGCCTCCTCGAAGCTGATAAAACCACTAGCATTGCATCTCTTCGTATCCAGAAAGTCGGTAGAAGTCGGTAAAAGCACTAGCGTTGCGCCTCCTCGAAGTCGGTAAAAGCACTAGCGTTGCGCCTCCTCGAAGTCGGTAAAAGCACTAGCGTTGCGCCTCCTCGAAGTCGGTAAAAGCATTAGCGTTGCGCCTCCTCGAAGTCGGTAAAAGCACTAGCGTTGCGCCTCCTCGAAGTCGGTAAAAGCACTAGCGTTGCGCCTCCTCGAAGTCGGTAAAAGCACTAGCGTTGCGCCTCCTCGAAGTCGGTAAAAGCACTAGCGTTGCGCCTCCTCGAAGTCGGTAAAAGCACTAGCGTTGCGCCTCCTCGAAGTCGGTAAAAGCACTAGCGTTGCGCCTCCTCGAAGTCGGTAAAAGCACTAGCGTTGCGCCTCCTCGAAGTCGGTAAAAGCACTAGCGTTGCGCCTCCTCGAAGTCGGTAAAAGCACTAGCGTTGCGCCTCCTCGAAGTCGGTAAAAGCACTAGCGTTGCGCCTCCTCGAAGTCGGTAAAAGCACTAGCGTTGCGCCTCCTCGAAGTCGGTAAAAGCACTAGCGTTGCGCCTCCTCGAAGTCGGTAAAAGCACTAGCGTTGCGCCTCCTCGAAGTCGGTAAAAGCACTAGCGTTGCGCCTCCTCGAAGTCGGTAAAAGCACTAGCGTTGCGCCTCCTCGAAGTCGGTAAAAGCACTAGCGTTGCGCCTCCTCGAAGTCGGTAAAAGCACTAGCGTTGCGCCTCCTCGAAGTCGGTAAAAGCACTAGCGTTGCGCCTCCTCGAAGTCGGTAAAAGCACTAGCGTTGCGCCTCCTCGAAGTCGGTAAAAGCACTAGCGTTGCGCCTCCTCGAAGTCGGTAAACAGGAAGAGCAAGCAAACATTTTAAATCCAAAAATACAAGTCTATTTTCCAAAAATGAACACATTTGTTTTTGTGCTGCGCAAGCCAGTATTTAACCAAATTCAGCTTAGTGGGCGATCATTATATTATTTTTGTTCTTGTTTTTTTTTGTGAAAAACGAAACAGGTTTTGCGAAAAGGCTCTGGTACCCTGTGTGAAGCCTTGCTGATGGTCCAGGCATTCCATGTAAACATCGTCTTCCCAAACAAGCAGGAGCAGGTTTTTAACAAGCTCACAGATGACGGTCATGTTCTTGACTCTGAGACGTATGTGGGCGGTCACGTCGAGGCGCTGGAGTCTGGTGTTTTCCGCAGCGACATCCCCTGCCGCTTTAAAATGGTAACTGACCTTGTAGTTGTTATCATTATATTTATTTATGTCTATCTACCTCTTTTGATGATGACATCTCATTGACACAGAACCCAGCAGCATTTGACTTCTTGATTCAAAGGGTGGATCGCACTCTTCGTCACGCGATTGAGGAGGAGGAGAAGATTCCCCTTGAGCAGGTCACCAATTTTAACGAGGTCAGTTTCAGGCATGTGCTTAGATCTAAATAATGAAAGCATTTCATCAAGTAACTTAAAATGTATCTGGTTTCAGGTGTGTGATGATATCAAGAGGAAGCTAACCTCACTAAAGGAAGTGCCCAACAGAATCGAGTGCCCTCTTATTTACCATCTGGATGTAGGGGCGATGTACCCCAACATCATCCTCACCAACAGACTACAGGTACAGTGCCGCTCTCCGCCAGTGGACTGAAAATATTCTGAATTACGTTTTGCTGTGAAGGATTCTGAATCATGAACTAATGAGATAAAGGTAAAACTATGAAAAGTATACTAAAATTGAGGTGGAGCTTTAATTCACAACGTATTATTTGTGTTTATATTATTTATTTCGGGAATTTTAAGGCCACTGCAACTAGTAAAAAATGTACATTCATAATCTTCTCTGTTGGCCCATGCAAATTAGTTAAAATTATTTATATATATATATATATATATATATATATATATATATATATATATATATATATTATTGCTTCCAGCCTTCTGCCATGGTGGATGAAGCAACCTGTGCCGCCTGTGATTTTAACAAACCTGGAGCAAACTGTCAGCGCAGGATGACCTGGCAGTGGAGAGGAGAGATCAGTAAGTGGAAACCGGTTTAAAACAAAACTATGCTGTTGAAAAAAATACTGGTCGTCTTTATCTCAAAGGACTTTTTCAATCAAGTGCTTGTTAATGCTAGTTTAATACAAAATGCCATTCAAACTGGACATCAAAATTGGGAAGAAAGGGAATTTATGGAAATAATCAGACCGAATTTTAATGCTCAATTCAGATTTAAAAAAAATTATGAAATCTATGCTCATTCACAGTACATACAACATCTGACAGTCTTGTGTAAAGTGTCTGTCTTGTGTAGCTTGCTGCGAGGTGCATATTTGTAGAAAATGGTTTTGATCAAAACTAAAGTAAACATGGACGAGAATGGGATTGTGTGGTTCTATTTCAGTTCATTTCCAAACAGAGCCGCAATCATTTCAATTACATCATATCAAGAAAAAGACCGAGATGAAAAAAGTTGTTAGTTCTATTATTTCTATGTCCTTCCACTGGCTGCTTTCAGCTCCGTTCACACCAATGATTGATGTGAAATTTCTCCCATACAATGACGTAAAAGTCGAAAAAATGCGACCTGGCTGTTCAGACTGCGTATCAGTGAGTAGCGAATGTGTATCAGATTCAGGACCACACATGAAAACGACCTGGGTCAGATTGGAAAAAATCAGAAATCAGAAAAAAAAAACTGTTATGAAAATACTGTATCAGTTACAGGTCACACATGGGCAAAATATTTTGGATTTGAGTCACTTTGGGCTAGTGATGGGAATGAGACTCTGATCTTTGAGTCTCGTTTTGCAAAATGAACAGATCCTTTATTGAGTCATTTCATTCATTTTAATAAAATACCAATACATTGTTGTGTGTACTTCCCTAACACATTTACTCTATACGCAAATGCGAATCACACTACAAATAAGACAACATTTTACTGCTAGAAAAAAAAAATATATATATTACTTAAACCTACCTGGGTCTTTTAGTCTAGTTCACCTCACCTCTGACCTCTTTACGTCTCATTCGTCACTTCTTTCTGATGTTAACGAGTGTAGTCCGGGCCCTTATCCTTTAGTGCTTTTGTCACATGACTGCTCCCTAATATTTATCAACACAATATGGAAACCTTAAAGATTAGTTCCTTTCTCAAATCCCTTTGTTTGTTTTTTTCTGTTTCTAGCTCATGACAGCTCCATAATGTTAACTGATGCAGTATGAGCCGGAAACTGAAAAGATTAGTTCTTTTTTCGGAGTCATTAATGATGAGCGGGTTACACTCAGAAACCACATGGATGTTGTGGATGCGCCACTGAACAAATCCCTCTCCGACACGATTCGTTCCTACAGAGTCACTTTAAAGACTAGTTCAAAAAGAACGAATCGTTCATGAACGACACATCACTACTTTGGACTGCAGTTTGATGTTTTATGGACTCGCTCTGCAGAAAACTCACTTTGAACTCTTACCTACTTAAACATTTCTTTTTACCCTGTTAGTGCCAGCTAGCAGGAGTGAGTTTCACAGGATTCAGCAGCAGCTGGAGTCAGAGAAGTTTCCACCTCTCTTTCCCAACGGTCGACCCCGAGCCTTCCATGAGCTCAATCGAGAAGAACAAGCTCGGCACGAGAAGAAGCGTTTGGGAGGTGAGTTCATTCTTGCAGTTGTAGTGGTTATGTATTTTTAGTTGTTCTCGACTTTAAAGGGCGATTGACATTGTGTTATTTTCAATAAAATGTTGTTCGATTGGTCTAATTGTATGGTAGATGTTGTTTTTTTTTTTTTTTTTTGCTTGTGAAGTCTTTTATATTAAAATCACATTCAGCCTAATTTTCTAGCCTAGGCTTATTTTGAAAATGACCTGAGATTTTCATTCTGCAAACTTCGTAACCACTCCCCAGTTAATCACCTATTGGTTGGTGATTAGCATATTCATGATGTGTATGCAAAATTACTGTCTGATGGTCGACGTAGATTCGAGAGATATTAGACCCTATATTAACCCTAACCCAGCAGTCGGCAACCCGAAATTTTGAAAGAGCCATATTGGACCAAAAAACAAATATGTCTGGAACCACAAAAAATTTAAAGCCTTGTATAAGCCTTATAATGAAGGCACCACATGTATCTATATTAGCCTACTATAAAAATTACTAAGTTGGCTACAAATACATCAAGTTTAACTTCATTACAATATTAATGAATTATCTTTCATTGCTTTGATGAAATTAAAGAAATGTAATAAATAAATCTGATTTTTGGTGTCATTTTTATTTTGAGGATTCCAAAAAACATCAAAATGAAACGTGCATGACGCGCCCCTTATCTGGGCAACAAACAGTGCAATAAAACGTGGTATGCATTTATAAAAATAAAACTGGAGCCTTATGAAAAGATTAAGTATATAAAATCAAATTAATACAGTTTAAGTTTGATTTGATAATATTTCTAAGTGTCATTCCAAATATATAATGACAAAAATAAGATACCCCTTTAAAAAAACAGCCACTTTGTTACTAAATACGTGCATGCCTTCCCTGGAAGTGTCTTTCCACATTACTTTCCATTTTATTGGACAACTTCTCACTACAGAGCAAACATTCAGACAATTGTTCCGCATTGGCATTGAATGCAAATGGTTTGGTCCAAGAAGCGTTGAATCCTCTGTTCTCCTGTTATTTTTTTTCTCTTTGGGGTCCAGGGCCCACCACACAGCCACCGGTGTGTTTACAGCAGCCACCTGCCTGGCATCCCGCCCCCTGCTGGTATAAACGTGTGTCGCAGGCTATGATGCAAATTTTCGATGATAGAATTGTAGAAATTAAATATTTATTCTACACATTTTTATAGCATTGGAAAACATAAAAAATGTGTCCTCCTATAGAAACCATATTAAAACAAAAAAATTTTACCTCGCCCATCTTTTTCCATTTTTGAAAAAGCTCAAGGGAGCCACTAGGCCAGCGCTAAAGAGCTGCAGGTTTCCGACCCCTGCCCTAACCCAAACCCACAAACAGAAAGCTCGCAACATTGATAGATACTATTACGGTGTTTGCAGGGAACACTATTATACAGATTATGTCAGAGACATATAGATGTTTTGGTTTCTGTAATTGGTTCCTGGAATTAAGCATCTTCTAATCCTTACAAATTCTTTTATTAACACAAGACTTCTGTTTGATTCGCATGGGTTAGGTGCTTTCATGTCTGACTGTGACGTTACAATGAGACTCGTGCGATGTCGTCAATGGTGCGAATAAAACCCGTCAAATTTGTTTTTTGTTTTGGAACGTCCATAGTTTCATTTTTGATTCAATCTGCTCTTTTAAATCACTATAAAAGCCACAAAAACAATTACCATGGCATCCTCCCTTTGATGAATCAATGAACATAGTAGCAAGCTCAAACTGTCCTTTATAAACCTTTATGGTGATTGAGAAATAAGGGAGTCAAAGCCAAAGGCTACAAGTTTCACTCCCTACGTTTTGTCTGTGTTCAATTAGAAAGACCGTTATATGAATGTGTTCCTGTTTGTTTGTTCAGACTATTGTAGAAAAGCCTATAAGAAGGTCCACCTGACCAGACTGGAGGAGAGAGTCACGACTATCTGCCAGAGAGAAAACTCCTTTTATGTCGACACAGTTCGAGCTTTCAGAGATCGCCGATATGAGTTTAAAGGACTTCACAAGGTACTGAATTCCTTAGCTGATCATTTTAAATTGTTGTATTAGCATCTGGTCGTCAGCTGATCTGTATGTAGTTTGAGTGTTGGAAGAAAATAATTAAAGGCGACTTCGATGCCTATTGAACATGAGTGAATTTGTTTCTTTATGGTATATATTTCTGAATGGTTTTGTAAAGAGCACAAATTTCTATCTCAACAAAACCTCAAAAAAAATAGCTGTTTCAGGCAGCAGAATCCTCAAGTGAGTATTGCCATAACAAAGTTAGCAACATTATTATGATCGCTATTATGAAATCATTTAGGAAGATATTTATTTATGTATTTAATTAAATATTACACTTACTGGTTCTGCAGTTGGATCATGTAGAGATGGCACAGATCCAAGTTTCAGTCTCAGCTTCACAGCAAATCTTGCTTTGCAATGACCCTTATTCACAAACAGTCTTCAGCAAAAAGGCTTGAGCAAAGAAACAAAAGTTTTATATATCTGCCACTGCATTTCTTCCATAAATAAAAGTTCTTAAATGTTTCTTTAAAAGAAATAAATGAGTTCAGCTATGTACTTCTTTAAATCCCAAACATGGCAGACCTTCAAAGCCATGGCTATTCATGAGCAAAATAGTTCAGTAAAGTCAGCTGCATATTCAAAGATTCGGGTTTCCCTGGTTCAATAATATATAAGCAGCTAATAATAAACATATGAGAGATCTTTGTAATCCGTGCAATGTAGGCAATGAGCTAAAATGCTGTTTGAGCCAAATATTCCCTCTTCGGTGATTGCATAAATGTTTTAATGTCTAAGAGAAAGCAGCTGAAAAGAGGAGCATCTGCAAAGAGCCAACCCCTAAAACACTAATGCACGAAAGACCAAATGTAATGTGATTGTAAGGGTTGCCAGAGATTAAAAAGTGCACATAAATGCTCAAAAGCATAAAAGTGATAGTTAGGATTGCTAGAAATCTCATGAATATTCAACTTTGTAAAAGGCATGGTTAGAGTTGCCAGAGTGAGAAAATAAAACACAAAAAGCATGAAAGTGTTGGTTAGAGTTTCAAACCTTGTATTTTATTAGTTTTTTGATGTTATGATATAGGTCTTGATTTTGATTTGTAATGGTCTAAAATTTGACCTGCATAAACCCTGAAACATACAGTCATACACTTCAGGTTATGCTGCAAAAAAATTATACCAAACACTAGTATTATAAACGTGGTTGTAGATTTAAAAAAATATTTTTTAAAAACTCAGTCTCTGAAGGGTTAAAGTACATTTCAGTTACAAACCTGATTTATGTGATGAGTGCCGTTTGTCTTTTGATTATTCCATTCAGGTTTGGAAGAAGAAACTGTCCTCGGCGCAGGACAGCGGGGACGCAGCTGAGGTGAAGCGCTGCAAGAACATGGAGATCCTCTACGAGTCCCTGCAGCTGGCGCACAAATGTATCCTCAACTCCTTCTATGGATACGTCATGAGAAAAGGGTATTAATCTATACTGACGTCTTTGACTGAATCTGAGTAGCAATTGGGATCGTCAATTACGCCGGTTACATAAATTAAAATATTAAATGAGCTCAGTAAATTTTCTTACAACAATGATTTCCTTTTAAATGTTTGATTGGTTATCGCCTGTTAGACATTTACATAACAATACATTTATTCATTTAGCAGATGTTTTTTTCCAGTGTCAATTGCAAGAATTTTTTTTTTTAATTAAAGACTAAGCTTTGAAGTGCCTCCTTAAGAGTTTTCCAGTTGTTAGTGTGAAAGGCACCAAGGAAAAGCAAACCAATAAAAAAAACTATTAACAAACCTTATTTATTGTTGATGTAAGAGTTTATTTTAGTTTTTTTTTTTTTTCAGAGCCCGCTGGTACTCCATGGAGATGGCTGGGATCGTGTGTTTCACCGGAGCTAATATCATCACACAGGCTAGAGAGCTCATCGAGCAGATCGGGTCTGTGTCTTACTCCCAAGTTATTAGTCTGTCTAACAAATCATATACACCATATAGCTGTTTACACCGAAAAGCGGATACGCTGTTAGTACCGTCTCGAGTCGACCACACCAAACCAGTCGGGTGCATAGAGGAGTGACATAAGTCTCTGGCTCAGTTCGATTTTTTTTTATTTTTTTTATTAATTTATTTATTATTATTTTTATTTTTTTTATGAAATAATTTTTTGGGTCTGCTCGTTCACAAAACACACAACATGCGATTTCTTCCTGTCCTGTGTATGAACGCAATCCAGCTCGTTGTGAGGCGTGCATGTGCAGAAAATGGCACTGATTAAAATGAAAGTAAACAGGAACGAGAATGCGATCCGAGGTGATTGTGTGGCTTTATTTCGGTTCGTTTACGATCGATTCATCATCATTTTCAACCAAATCATATCAAGAGGAAGACTCAATAAATATTTTAGTTCTACTACTTCACTTTCCTTTCATTGACCGCTTTCAGCTCTGTCCTCATCCATGATTGATTTGAAACTTCCCACCCTCGGCCAGAAATGCGACGTCTGTACCTATACGAGGACATGCAATGGCCTGGCTGTTCAGACTGAGGTCGCAGTTAAAAAAATTTGAGTATATATCGGATTCAGGTGGCAGAGAAGTACGTCAGAGTAGTTCAGGATATGTATGAGAGGAGTATGACAACAGTGAGATGTGCTGCAGGTCAGACGGAGGAGTTCAAGGTGGAGGTGGGGCTACATCAAGGATCGGCTTTGAGTCCCTTCTTGTTTGCTATGGTGATGGACAGGTTGACAGATGAGGTCAGACAGGAATCTCCATGGACAATGATGTTTGCAGATGACATTGTAATCTGTAGTGAGAGTAGAGAGCAGGTGGAGGGACACCTGGAAAGTTGGAGCTCTGCTCTAGAAAGAAGAGGAATGAAAGTCAGTCGTAGTAAGACAGAATACATGTGTTTGAACGAGAGGGAGGGAAGTAGAACATTGAGGTTACAGGGGGCTGAGGTCAAGAAGATGGAGGAGTTTAGGTATTTGGGGTCAACAGTCCAGTGCGACGGGGAGTGTGGAAAAGAGGTGAAGAGGCGAGTGCAGGCAGGTTGGAGTGGGTGGAGAAAAGTGTCAGGGGTGTTGTGTGACAGAAGAGTGTCAGCAAGAATCAAAGGAAAGGTGTACAGAACAGTAGTGAGAGCAGCTATGATGTATGGGTTAGAGACTGTAGCAGTGAGGAAGAGACACGAGGCAGAGATGGAAGTAGCAGAGATGAGGATGTTGAGGTTCAGTTTAGGAGTGACAAGGATGGACTAGATTAGGAACGAGCACATCAGAGGAACAGCTCAGGTTGGTTGTTTTGGAGACAAAGTCAGAGAAGCCAGATTGAGATGGTTTGGACATGTGCAGAGAAGGGATAGTAGTTATATTGGTAGAAGGATGTTGGAGATGGAGCTGCCAGGCAAGAGGGCAAGAGGAAGGCCAAAAACAAGTTATATGGGTGTGCTGAAAGAGGACATGAAGGTAATTGGTGCAAGAGTAGAGGATACTGAGGCCAGAGTTAGGTGGAAACAGATGATTTGCTGTGGCGACCCCTAAACTGGGAACAGCCGAAAGAAGAAGATGATGATACCGGATTCAGGAGCACCATTAAAGTGACATGGGTCAAATTTGAATTGAGCTGTTCTGAAAATATCGGAGAGAAAGTATCTTCCACTGAGAATCTGTATCTTCCACTTCCTTTGAAACACTTCAACTCCAAATAATGTCATATATAATTATGTATAAATTATCCCTGCTCCATGTCTGTCCCAGGTAATGTAATTAATGTTTAAAACCATGCTGCGCTTGTTTTATAAACCAGCTTGTGTTGTTACCTGTGATTAAACTCAGCATCATCTTTGCTGCACACACCTGCCATTAGTCTACTTATTTCTGATTATTTAATAATAAAAATGCCGCTTACATGTTATCGTCATCTTAGGAGACCTCTGGAGCTAGACACTGATGGTATCTGGTGTGTTCTTCCCAACACTTTTCCTGAGAATTTCGTCCTTAAATCCACCAATGAGAAGAAGCCAAAAGTGACCATCAGCTATCCGGGAGCTATGCTCAACATCTTGGTCAAGGTAATTTCTCTTGGATTTTTAGTCATAAACTTATAATGACAACTGTTTATTGTGGAGGAAATTATTATTATTATTTTTTTTTTTCGGCTCTGTAGGAGGGCTTTACGAATCATCAGTATCAAGAGCTGGTGGATGCCGCATCGCTAACATATGAGACCCGAGCAGAGAACAGTATCTTCTTCGAGGTCGATGGACCATACCTGGCGATGATACTTCCTGCTTCCAAAGAAGAAGGAAAGAAACTGAAGAAGAGGTGACTGAAGACCTCTGAATAAAAATAATGCATTGTATTGGTCTTGCATCACTCCTGCACTCATGTTTTTAGGTTGCCAGACATTGATTGAGAACATGCTATTCTCTACGTAACTTCAGTCAGCGTTGGTTAACCTATCGCTGTTTACCAGAGTTACATCCCTTAGTAATTACATCAGATATTTAAAGTAACATAAAATTTATTTATTTTATGTAGTGATTTTTATTGGGATGTTTAGCCAAATGATATAGCTGAAGCTTCTTTATAGAAGTTGCGTACATGCAAAAATGGCCCAAAAGGTACATCATCCTTTTTGCGTAACATGTCAGATTTTTCGAGGTGAAAGTTTGCTGATCTCAATGCAAACTCATGAGCAAACTCAAACAATGTAGCGCAAGTCGCTACAATAATAATAGCATTTCTTTTTTTGTCTTTGCGACATTTTAAACAATCTAAAACAATCCACAGATTTTGTGATGCTTTCTCTGTTGCTTAGTTTTTTTTTGTTATCCTGCTTCTGTGACCACCAAAAAGTTTTTTTTGTTTTCACCTTTTTTTAGCCATTATGCATTACTTCCAATAGACGGAAGTGCTCATTTGAATCCAGACGATTTGCATTGACTATATGTGACACAAATGAGAGCGTAGACTCCCATTATCCCGTTAATCAGTTCCACCATCGGAACTAAAGCCAACACTAACTTTCCTTACTCAGACGGAATTGCGATGAGAATGGGAGAAACAACATAAGTTATATGAAATTCAACCTTAAGTTGGACAACACCATAAACCTGAGATCAGATGGGAACTTCTAGAAGTTATCTTTACCAGAAGCTGAATAGGTCACACATGACAGACGCACAATTTTTAACTCGAAGGAGAAACTGTCCAAAAATCTAAACCCTGTAAATTCAAACTCTCGGTCAAACATCTGCTTATAGAATGCTATGTAAATGATTCCATAAGAAACATCTAAAAACTGACTTATACTTGTTTTAACAGTTGAGAAAGTAAATATATCTAAGTAAGTTTTAGACCTACATATAGCCATGAAATAACCTGCACTGTTGTCTTGGCTATAAACAAACAAACTAACTAACAAACGAACTATATATGATGTAAACGAGGCATGCAAGACCCAGAACCCCAGACGCACATGAGACTGCAGACTTGTATCCCATCTGTGATTTCTAAAAGGGAGCATTGTTTTATATGGTTTCATTAATATGAATTTATCCAAATTTTTATTTTTTTTTGTTACACACACAAATTTTACCTTTCTGTGGTACTCTAAATTTTAGTCAGGATTCTTTTATCTTAATAAAATCCTGGTCTGTTCTGTCTCAGGCGGAACTGGAAATTAGAAGACATGCTTTTATCTTTTATCTTTGCATGTTTGAACTATCGTAAATCTCACAAAACGTCTGTGGTGAGACTGCAGTTAGTTCAGAATGCTCCTTTTTAAGATCAAATAAATACTGTTGTATAACCCCAAATGTGCAGGGCTGCAGTCCTGTAGACCCAGATTTGAAGACCCATGTATGTGGCTGATTGACCATGTGTTTGTAACCAAAAATGGAGGATTGTCTGGCTGCAGACATAATGATTGGTGAAATATTAAGAAGTTTTCTTACTTATTGTAAGATAGTAAACCTAAAGATGACCACAAACGAGGATGGTTTAAGGATGGTTTTGATCGAAATACAGGTTTAACAGAGTTTTGATTTGTTTTGAATGTACTCCACAGGTATGCAGTGTTCAACGAGGACGGATCTCTGGCAGAGCTGAAGGGGTTTGAGGTGAAGAGAAGAGGGGAGCTTCAGCTCATCAAGATCTTCCAGTCGTCTGTGTTCGAGGCCTTCCTGAAGGGCACGACTCTAGAAGAGGTTTATGCTTCTGTGGCGAAAGTGGCTGACTACTGGCTTGATGTGCTTTACAGCAAGGTGAATCCAAAACCCAGATTGCGTGGCAGTGAAGCACACAGTGTGTAACATGCATTTTGTTTGTAGGCTGCAAACATGCCAGATGCAGAGTTGTTTGAGCTGATTTCCGAAAACCGTTCGATGTCTCGTAAGCTGGAAGACTATGGAGAGCAGAAGTCTACCTCCATCAGCACAGCCAAGCGCCTGGCGGAGTTCCTCGGAGATCAGATGGTGAAGGATGCTGGACTCAGCTGCCGATATGTCATCTCTCGTAAACCTGAGGGATCGCCGGTCACTGAGAGGTGAGGGAACAGGGAAGGGTGCGCAGGTATGTTCTACAAGGCTCCATAAATAGAGATCGGAGTGTGTAGGAGCTATTTCTTTGTGTTATAGTATTCATTTGCTTATTATGAGTCATTATTTCTTAGTAGTAAATTAAATAGCATTGATTTGACATTTATTCTAAAAAGGAAATGATGAGCGTGTCTGAGTGGTGCTTGACACTTGAGTTTGAACCCGAGTAATCTCAGTAGTTTTCTTTGATTAGAGTCATCCTTTTGGTTTATTTGTGCATGTATTTAAGTTGCAATAAACTGCATCTACCTTTCACATTTCATGGATTTAATTTACATTCAAGCTCACGAGTATAAAGATGTTCCAGTCAGCGCCTGCGTGGCTGACGGTGACAACAAATGAGTTTGTGGTTATAGCGTTTGTTAAAGTTAGTTGATTCTTTTTTTTAATGTTTTTAAATGTTGCTTTAAATGTCTTTCATATCAGTTAGTGTTTTATTTATTTATTTATTTATTTTTACTTTTTATGGAAGTACTTGACTTGAGGCCAGGATTTAGGGGTTTGGCTTTTTTTCTTTTCCTTTTTTTGACGTTCAACTTGTTCTAAAATTCCACACAATTCAAAGAAGATTGTTTGTTTTAGAAGAAGCTTTTTCCTGGATGTCTGAGCACAGTCCTTATGAGGACCATAGCTGTTGATCTGGGATCATTCGCTTCCACGCTGAGGTCGTGCAGTGTGTTTTTTTTGACAGGGGTTTGTTAATCAAGATATTGTTAATGAGAAACTCTCTACTTTTCCCAATCATAGATTTGACGAAGTGATAACTGTAGGTGTTGTGTCAGTAAACACTGAATGTGTTTTTGTTGAGGTAGTTTTTAACTCTTTTGGTCCTCTCTCACAGGGCGATCCCTCTGGCTATTTTCCAGGCAGAAGAGAGCGTGAAAAAGCATTTTCTTCGGAAGTGGCTGAAGATGCCGAGTCTCCATGACCTTGACATTCGCTCTGTGAGTTTAATGGAGGGAGAGGGAACCCTACGTTATCTGTTTTCAATCAACCGGTCAATCAAAACTTTTCATATAGAACATATTCGGATAGCCCAAAGTGCATCACGTAGATGTAACATTCACAGATACGTGAATGACAAATGACAAAATTAAAAATAGACTTAAAAGGTTTTTTTTTTTATTAAATATGCACCCCTGAACACGTCATGAAAAACGGCACATCTAAAATACAATTTCAACTAAATTAACACAAAAATTCTCTCTCTCTCTCTATCTATCTATCTATCTATATATATTTTTTTTTTTCTGTTTTCACCTCTCTTTCTTTTTTCTTTTTCTCTCCCTTTTTACTCTGCCCCCCTCTCCCCTCTCTTTCTCCCCTTCTCTATTTCTCTCTTTTTATTTCTTTCTCTGTCTTGCTAATTCTCTCTTTCCATCTATTTCTCTCTCTCCCCTCTTTCTATCTATGTTTATCCCATTTCTCTCTCTCGCACCCCTTTTCTTCTCTAAGCTCTCTATCATTCTCTTTCTCTTTTTCCTTCTCTCTTTCTCTCTTGTTTTATGTCCCCCCCTTCACTCTCTTCCCTCTCTCTCTCCCTTTCTCTGTTCCACAATTATGGGCCTGCGAAACTAAAGGAGCATTCCCCAAATGAATTCTAGTTTAGGTCAGCTAAAAGCTTCTGATTGGCTGACTTGAGTAAGTAGTCTTGCTGCATTTTCCTTTTAATGTTTGCAATGTAATCAGTTTTTTTTTTTTTTTTTGTTGCTAGATTCTGGACTGGGGGTATTACATTGAGCGATTGGGCAGCGCTATACAGAAGATCATCACTATCCCTGCAGCTCTGCAACAGGTCAAAAACACCACACTGCTTTCTTTTTGTTTC
This sequence comes from Danionella dracula, assembly GCA_900490495.1. Taxonomy (NCBI): domain Eukaryota; kingdom Metazoa; phylum Chordata; class Actinopteri; order Cypriniformes; family Danionidae; genus Danionella; species Danionella dracula. The sequence continues at coordinate 237,001 of UELW01000811.1, forward strand.
GTTTTACAGTCAACATGTTAACAACTGTCTGTGAGATCAGCTGTTTTTCAACACAGCGGGATAAATAATAAGCACAATATAAAATCCAACATTTCCAACATTTTTAGAGCTAACTAGTTGACAGAACAGGTCTCTTTGGTGACTTGTAGATTTAGATTTCAGACCTCAGATTCAGATTTCAGATCTCTTGTGCTTTTTTCCTACAGGTCAAAAACCCAGTCCCCAGAGTACGCCACCCAGACTGGCTGCATAAGAAACTTCTGGAAAAGAACGACATCTACAAGCAGAAGAAGATCAGCGAGCTCTTCACCAGTGAGGGAAAGAGACAGGTAGCTCTGCAGTTCCTGTCTGCAGCCTCCTTTTACTTTGCTAACCGTTCCTCTGTCCCTCTCAGGTGGCCCAGAAAACTCCCTCAGCTGCCGAGACTCGTGATATGGAGGATTTTGGTGCCCCTCAGCGACCTTTGCAACCCGCCATCCTCATCAGCACCAAGAGGAAGAGGACTTCTCAAGGAGAGGACAGCCAGGCGGAGTCTCAGGAGCAAGTGTTGACGCAGTCCTGGAGAGAAATCCTGGGGCCACCACCAGTCATGGGCTCCAGCCGGGTAACGCAGACACTGAAAACTATAACTGTCATCAAATGGAATCGGTTCACAAAACGTACATTTTGCTGGAGTTCGGTGTGTTAGCGGACATTTTTGTAGCTGGGCATTTCTTTATAGCGGTGCACTTTTGGTCTTGTGAAATTTGGGAGACTTAAATACAGGAACACAGCAGCTTTTCAGAAACCCAAATCTGATAAAATCATACCTTAGAGCTGTGAAGGGGAAAACGCGACAAGAGTGGATAGAGCAAGTCAGGAGAGAGGCTCGAGGGATCATTTCTGGAGCTTTATACCCCAGAAAGACTTTCAACACTCTCTCTCCGGTCCCTCGACCACTCTGGCCCACACTTAACTCCCCTGTACATCTTCATTTAATCTTTAAGTGAGACATTATTATCTGTATTACTGATATTAAATATAATGAAACAGTTTTTCCCATAACAATTGTCACATAACACAATTTCATATGTTTAAATAATTTGTATAGTTGTAACGTCTGTAAGAGTACAAAAATTGCAAAATACATAAATTGTTAATATTTGTAAATTTTTATTCAGATCATATTAATATTATATTTTGTCTCAAAATACAGCTGTAATGCAGGAAAGTTAGGTGGGAATGAGCATTTTATAGTCGTGGTAGTTTTTTTTTTATTAATGATAGCTTTATAGATTAGCTTTTGAGAGAGAGAGAGAGAGAGAGAGAGAGAGAGAGAGAGAGAGAGAGAGAGAGAGAGAGAGAGAGAGCTCTCTCTCTCTCTCTCTCTCTCTTCGTCTCTCTCCTCGCTCTTCTCTCTGCTCTCTCTTCTCTCTCTCTCATCTCTCTCTCTCTTCTCTCTCTCGCTCGCTTGCTCTCTCTCTCTCTCTCTCTCTCTCTCTGCTCCTCACCTGTGCTCTCTCTCTCTCTCTCTCTCTCTCTGCGCTCTCTGCTCTCTCGCTCCTCTCTCTCTCTCTCTCTCTCTCTCTCTCTCTCTCTCTCTCTCTCTCTCTCTCGCGCGCTCGCTCGCTCTCTCTCTCTCTCGCGCGCTCGCTCGCTCTCTCTCTCGTCTCTTGCGCTCGCTCTCTGTCGCTCTCTCGCTCTGCGCTCTCGCTCTTCTCTTTCTACCCCCCTCTTTTGGAAGGTTACAGCTTGTTTTTGGAAAACTCATTTACTGATACGCGATATTTACCTTGATTTTTCCTTAACTTTTTCTTCACTTTCCTTCGCTAACCGGTAACACCCGATTCATTGTTATCGTGTCGTCTTGTTAGGAGGAGATGCTCATCTGGTTGCGCTACCACAAGAAAAAGTGGGAGCTGCAGCTTCGCCAGAGGAAGGAACGCAGGAAGCGGCGGCGTCTGGTCGATGGGGAACCACAGCCGACTGGAGGAGGGGTAATCCGTGGTGGGCCCGCTACAGGACTTGGCAGCTTCCTGCGCAGGACCGCTCGCAGCATCTTAGACATGCCATGGCAGATTGTTCAGGTATTGTTCAGGTATTCTGGGAGGTCTGGTTCTGGTAAAAGGTTATCTTAATAAATGCTCAAATAGAAACGGCAAAGCTCTGAACCAATAATCAACCTCTCTCTCTCCACTCCTCTCTTTGTCTCTTTCGTTCTGTCTTCCCACTCTGTTGTTTTCCTCTTTCTTCCTTCTCTTCCTTTCTCTTTTTTTCTTCCACGTTCTTTCCCTCTCTTGCCCCAATTTTTATTTTTCTATCTCTTTTTTGTTTATTTGTTGCTCTGTCTTTTGTCATCCCCTCTCTTTTTCTTTCTCTCTTCTTTTTTTCTTTCTCTTTCTTTCTTTTTCTCACTCCCCTCTTTTTTCTCTCTTTCCTTGTATCTGTCTCTTTCTTTCTCACTCCCCTCTATTTTTTTCTTCTTCATTTCTCTGTCTCTTTCGTTCCCTCTACCCTCTCTTCTCCTTCTGTTTTATTTATTTCTCTTTTCTTTGTCTCCCCTCTTTTTCTCTCTCATTTTTGTTTCTTTAAATTTTTTCTCTATCTCTTCTTTCTTTACCACTCTCATCCCTCTTTTTCTTTCTCTATATCTCTGTCTCTTTCTCTCTTTCTTTCTCTCTCTTTCCCTCCCTCCAGATTGCAGAGACCAATCACCCAGGGCAGTATAAACTCTGGGCAGTCATTGGCAGTGACCTGTACTGCATGAAACTCAACATCCCTCGAGTATTTTATGTCAATCAGAGAGTGCCCAAGCAAGAGGAGCCAGCAACATGCAAAAAGGTTTTTAGTCATCAAGTTTGTCCTTGAAATTTCATCATTTTTCATCATGTTCATCATATTTTACTATAAAATCGCTGTTCTTCCTTGACTATTCTCAATGGTTTCTCATATTTTTTTTACTATAAAATTACTGTTTTTCCTTAAAAATTCACAAGGGTATATCATATATTGTACTATACAATCACTGTGTTTCCTTGAAAAATCACAAGGGTTTGTCACATGTTTCACTACTTGATGCTAACATCTCAATGCTAATTTTGCCAGACACCACATTCTTCACAGAAGCTTTGTGTGAGGGTTTGTGTTTTACATCTTGAGTCTATTTAGGAGACATGTTGAAGGGTTTAGTTCAACTCCATTCAAATAGCAAACAAATGTACTCCAAGCTGAGTACATCTTCACCTCCTTGTTTTGAGGTGTATGACCACTCTTAATTAACAGCCTGACTCATGTAAACTCCTCTATTTTACAGGTAAACCGGATCCTTCCTCGATCAGGTGTGGTGTGTTTCCTGTACCAGTACACAGTCCCTGAGGACATGTACCAGGAACACATTAATGAGATCAATGCTGACCTCTCTGCTCCAGACATCGAGGGCGTCTATGAGACACAGGTGGAGATTTTCACTTAAACAACAACTATGAAAAAATTATAGTTTCCAGAAGCTCAACTGTGCATGGACGTATTTCTGATTGTTTGCTGCAGGTTCCTCTGCTGTTCCGTGCTCTGGTTCAGCTGGGGTGCATGTGCATGCTCAATAAACAGGTGGTTAGAGATCTGGCCGGACGAGAGGCTGATACGTTTGACCTGGAGCATCTGGAGATGAGGTCCCTGGCTCAGTTCAGCTACCTTGAACCAGGTCACAATTGCTTCACCTTTATCCATTCCGCTGAAGCCCTTTTACTGGGGAGGAAGCAATTTGTAACAAAAACTGTTCATTTCTAGCTGCCCAATCAGCCCAGCGAAGAGAGTTTTCCTTTTAGCTTTAGTTAGTTGTTCGTACATGCTTTGTAATAATGCACACAATTTAAAAATGTTCTTTTGTTGTTGCAGGCAGTGTTCGGCACATCTACTTGTACCATCACAGTCAGGGCAACAAGGCTCTGTTTGGTCTCTTCATACCATCCCAGCGTAAAGCCAGCATCTTTGTCCTTGACACAGTAAGCAAGAAGTCACAATGAAACACCAGCATAAAATATAGCTGCATGCAGTGATCTAGAGCTTAAAGCATTCTGGCACTGCACCCCCTAGAGGCCATTAACTCATTTTGTTATTACAAACATACTTTTTTCAGAAACATCATCAAGACAGACCTGTATGATATTTGTATGTTAATTACAATGTACATTTTGCACTCTTTGCACTTTTCCAAAGCAAAACAACACTTTACTGATGTTCAGGGCATTATTCGTTCACTCCGCATTCACACACTGGTGGTGATCAACTACTTTGGTAGCCCTCAGCAGCCCTAACAGAACGTGGCTGCCGTTTTGTGCCTACGGCCTCCTGTTCGCCACTAAACAACCCCTACCGGTCTCACACATCCATACAGAGGACAAAGTGAGTGAAGTGTCTTTCCCAGGGCCACAACGCAGAATGGACCTTGCGGAAATTAAACCACCAACTCTCTGGTTAGAGGACAACGAATAAAGGATCCTGTACATGTGGGAGGCTAGCGCCCATTATTTTCCATGTTTGACCTCACTGCGATGATCACCAATGGCAACATTGTAGTCAAAGTTTAGGTGTTTGAGTTGGAAAGATCTTACCATGGAGAAAAATTTTCATATTAGGAATGCAGCAAAAGGAAAGTTCTTGACCAAGATGAAAGACCAAAATTGACATAAAAGTGTTAGGTGTAAAAGGATTAGCACCATTGCATTTCTGGCTCTGACTGTGTACTTAAGTAAATTTTATTTGTAAAGGTATTACATAAATCAATATTAAAGTTTTGGTGCAGTGGTGCAGATGCACGTTCTGTAGCCAGAAGATTAGTGGTTCAATCTCCGCTAGGACCCTTCTGTGTTTGTGGCCCTGGATGAGCCACTTCACCCACATTGCCCTGTATGGTGGGGTGTGTTTGGTGGTGGGCAGGAGGCCATAGGCGCAAAATGGCAGCCACGTCCTTTCAGACTGTCCCAGGGCAGCTGAGGGCTGCCGAGGTAGCTTATCACCACCAGAGTGTGAGTGTGCGGTGAATGAATAATGCTAAATAAACTTTGCTGCCTAGGACCTACTCCATTTTCTCTTCCTGATGATCAGAGTTCAAACTGTGTGCAAAGTTTGATGGGTTTTCAAGCAACTGTGCGTCTTTATTTTTCGAGTCCTAATTAAAAGATCTGAATTCAATTTTCTTAACATGATCTAATGATTCTTTAGAAAAACCCTGTAACAAATTATTTCATTCTAAATGGTTTTGCACATCACCCTTTTACCAAGTTCAAACCAACTAATTTTTGAGTACAGTCTATTAAAGATTGTGAGATACTTCTGATCTTGTACCTTTGGAGGGTCCATGATAAAGTTGAAACTGAATGTTTTATGTATCAAACATAGGTGCGCAGTAATCAGATGCCGAACCTGAGTTCCCTGTATGGAGCCGAGCGCACAGCAATGCTGGAGAAAACCACGGAGGAGCTTCTGCCACCGGAGAAACATCTGATCGAAGTCCGTGCTGAAAACGATGTCAAAGCCATCCACCGTGCCCTGCAGCGCATTCTCCTCAACTACAAGGTACGAGCTGATCATGCTATTTAAAGTCAAATGAAACCAACCCAGATTAACAATCGTTTCCCTGAACGCCCACAGGAAGAGCGTCGCGGCCCCACTCTGATCGCCGTTCAGTCAAACTGGGAGCTGAGGCGGTTGGCGGCTGGTATGACTGTACTGGAGGAGTTTCCTGTGGTGCCAGTTCACGTAATTGATGAGATCAGCTACAATGTGCTGGACTGGCAACGGCATGGGGCTCGCCGCATGATAAAGCATTACCTGAATCTGGACAGCTCTCTCTCACAAGCGTTTGATATGGCCAGGTAAAGTAGAGGAGTTATTACAATGTGTATCAATGTGCTGAGTTAAGACTACAGAGTTTGAATAGAAACAAGAGACAAGGGCTTCCATCCAATTTTTCTTTACTTAAAACATTAATGAATAATACATTTTACAGAATTCTGGATCTCCATGATTCCTCAGCAAGTCTGATCTGCACAGAAAAAGATTCTGAGTACAAGCATGGCCGTTTTAAACATTCCTTAATAGACTGAGCGTACAGCCTACAACAGAACAGAAACACAACATCCATGAAATAACAGTTTACCACTATATATATATATATATATATATATATATATATATATATATATACTGATTATATGGTAGAACATTAAGTAAATTAAAAAAAAATTTGTGTAATTATTAAATAACTCCAACAAACATTAGGGTTTACTTAATACTTGGTCAGAATATAATATAAACACAAAATCAAATATTAGGGCACTTAATTTAAACAGTTGTCCTGTGATCGGTTCACTGTAGGTACTATCACCTGCCTGTGGGAAACCTGCCTCAGGATATTTCTATCTTCGGCTCGGATTTGTTTCTAGCTCGTCACCTGAGAAAGCACAACCATCTACTGTGGCTGTCGCCTACTGCGCGGCCAGACCTCGGGGGAAAGGAGGCTGATGACAGCAGGCTGGTGATGGAGAGCGATGATAGAGGGTCCATGGAGATCAACAGTCAGGGCTGCTACTCCACTGGTAAAGACACTCGGATGCTACGTTTTAGCTTGTTTAGTGACCGAATAGAGATTGGCTTACCACAAGGTTCTGTCCTGGGACACGTTCTTTTCTTAATATCCAAAGATTCACAACCTCCAAGGCAGACATTAAGTTGGCTTTGTAAACTGAAGGAAATCTTCTCAATCAATTTTTCTGGATAGCCACTATAATTTATGCTTTTAAGGTTTGCCTGCATATACTGCTTAATTTTAGTCTCTGCACTAACTCTGCACTAATCCATCTCTCTGAAAATAAATAAGATTGCCAAAAAGCTCGTTTTTAGATGAAGCTTAGCAATTGGTCAATTTGTTTTTAGAAAGCTTCAGGCAGAGATTCAAAACTTCAGAACCTAGTTTTTGTCCTTTTTGATTAGAAATAATTAGTTAAATCTGTAACCAGGTTTAAGATCAAAACACAATTTTAGCAGTGATTTAGTATGCAATGATTAGTTCGTCCATTCTTAATAATGGACTAGGCATAACAGGTTTGGACGAAAAGTGGAAAAACATTGACTGTCATCAAACAGCTTATTTCTTTGGTGGCTGAGCACAGACAATTAAACAAGGCACTCAAAAAGCAAAACAAAAAATACTCAGATAAAAGGGAAAGTTGTTTTTGGAGCAATTTTGAATACTTTTTGAAGTTTCTTCATCTGTGGTAAAAAGCAAGCGCTGGAGGCCCTAGAGCTCTATAGTGCCATCATGTGGTCAGACACTTTTTCTTGCTCCCTGGTGCTGGCAAATGGCAAGGAGAGTCTCTACATAGAATATATTAATATCATTTGCCCCTATGTGGCCTTACTTTTGTAGGGTCCTGCAACTTGGCCCAATGATTCATGGCAGCAGGGTCTGTAGGTTCGCATGTTCTGCCCTCCCTCTGTCCTGAAGCAGAGCTTAAAGGATTTTAATAATTCACATAAATTCGTATGCCTTTCCAAACTTGCACCTTAAAAATGCAAGTTTTTGGTATGTTTTTTTAGCGTAACCTGAGCTATGTAACTGTTTTGATAAAGAAATTTTTAAATATCTCATAATGAAAAAATAAACTAATAGTTTTATGAACTGCTGTTTGTGTCAAAAACGCAAATAAATATATATTTAATTTTTGAGAAGATACTGGTTTGATTTTTATTTATTTATTTATTTTTTCAAAAAATGCTCCAAATTTGCGTGTGCATTTTTTCCCAACCTTTTTCCAAACCTGATGTTTGCAGCTCTCCACTGCTTCACTTCCATATTTCCTCCCTGGTTTGCTAAAGCATGAATACTTGTGTGTATGAGGGCCATCTACAAGTCGGGAAAGTAGCTTCTCTTCTTGATAGATTAGCCACTTGTTTCACTTCTCCCAGTATAAAAAAGAACAGACAATGTTGAAAAAAACGATTCTGGAAAATCTAAATTAGAAAATAATAAAGATTTATTTATATATATATATATATATATATATATATATATATATATATATATATATATATATATATATATATATATCATCTTATCTCTGGAGTAATTTTGCACATTTAAACAATTCAAAGACTGAAACAAAGTTTGAAATGTCCTCTTTCTGAAGACCTGAAACCGTTAGGAGCTATGGTAATGCAATTTCCTATTTCATTGCTTTAACGTAACTCCTTAATCTCCTTGTACTGTATTTTTTTTTTAAGCAAATGGCCACAACATCAAGATTTTCATCAGGTCACCGAATGCACTGCAGCACAAAGTAATATTAATAAATTGCTTGCTGTCTGTTTCAGTTTGTGTGGAGCTGGATATTCAAAGTTTGGCTGTGAACACCATTCTTCAGTCTCAGCACGTGAACGACATGGAAGGCGGGGCCTGCGTCGGCGTCAGCTTCGATGTCATCCAGCACGCGTCGCTGGAGGAGATGATGTCAGGGAACCAGAGCGCCAATGCTGTGGCCAGCTACGATGAGACGGCTCTCTGCTCCAACACTTTCAGGTGAGGATCAACAAGAGGACGAGCAGCAAATTCATCTCATTCTGAAATGTTTCTTCTCAATGTGTTCAGGATTCTGAAGAGCATGGTGGTCGGCTGGGTTCGAGAGATCACTCAGTATCATAACGTGTACGCTGATAACCAGGTCATGCATTTCTACCGGTGGTTGCGCTCACCCAGTTCTCTTCTGTATGACCCTGCGCTGCACAGAACCCTTCTGAACATGATGAGGAAGATCTTCCTGCAGTGAGTACAGACTGGTCATTTAGGCTTGCTCACTATTACTCGTCATGTTACTCTAAATTAAACATGTCTTGCATACAATTAAAATATAAAAGTAGACATTTGTTTTTAAAGCAGCAAATTAGAGACCACATAAGCATGGCAGCCAATATTCAGATTTTCTTTCATCCTACTCTCAACGTTTTTGTGTTTTAAATGATCGTTATCATGAGGATCCTTTAGGTGGCGTTGTGGGTAGGTAAAAAATTTTAACTAGCATGAAGCTGGATTTATACTTCTGCGTCAACTTTACGAGTTGCCCGTTGCGGAAGCTCCGCGTGCACCCATTTGTCAACAAAGCATTTATAGTTGTGCGCTCCGTTCTGCACTGTTTACGCTCTGATTAATACTGGTTTGATAAGAATAGCAAATACTAGCACACCAAAACACAACACAGATGTTAACAAAAGGACAACTTGTATTTACCTTATCATAAATCATATAAATATAACTCTTTACAAACATCCGCTGCTGCTGCTGATCAATTATCTGATCAATTAAAACTGATCAATATCACAACAGTGCATGACGACAATGCTAACTTCTGGCTAACTAAACTCAACACAGATAACAAAGGAAGGCCAACGTTTTACCTCATTGATCCATCACATACCGTGTATAAGTAGGAATCTAAAAGTCCATTTACATAACTTTTTTTGAATAATTTCTCAAAATATTTTCAGAATCAAGCTAAAATCCAAAACTATTTGTAAGTAAAAAAAAAAAACAAATATGATTTGGGTGTCTTTTTTCCCTTTCCTTCCAAAGAATATGTGTTTACTAATATTATTACTACTACTAATAATTCATTTTATTATATAAAGCATGTTTCATTTGATTTTGTTAATAAAAACACATTCATCAGATAAATTTGTAGTTAATTTTACCATGTTCTGTCATGGTTTTTCCCCACAATTTAGAATTTTTGGGTCATTATATTTTACTTAATTCTTGGTAATGGTGTTGTATACATAAAAATGTATCTGGCTTCGCTCAAACTTCCGAGTGCTGACAATAACTTTTATTATCAGTTGGTGAAAGACTGACCAGTATGCTTCACATCCGTTCTCTAATCTCAGACTGGTGGCCGAGTTCAAGCGGTTGGGATCATCAGTGATCTATGGGAACTTCAACCGCCTCATTCTCTGCACCAAGAAAAGACGGATTGATGATTCCATAGCATACGTGGAGTACATCACCAACAGGTTCAGACTGTTTTTCATTCTGAAAATTTTATTTTCAGTCTGAAAACTTTGAGATCAAGTTTCATCGTCTCTCTCTTTATCTTCAGCATCCACTCGAAGGAGATCTTCCACTCGCTGTCCATCACGTTTTCACGCTGCTGGGAGTTTCTGCTGTGGATGGATCCTGCTAACTACGGAGGCGTGAAAGGAAAGCTGCCCTCCAGTCTCCTTTATGGAGAGGTAGCGCCGAGAAGCTGTTCTTTAAAGCCTCTCTCGCCCTCTTTTCTCTCACCCTTCTCTCTATCTCTCCCATCTTTTAACTCCTTCTTTTTCGCTCTATCTTCATCCTCTCTATCTATCTCTTTGTCCTCTATCTCTCCCTCCTCTTCTCTACTCTCTCTCTCCCCCTACTTGTTCCCTCCTTTCTCTCTCTCCTCTTCTCTCTCCCTTTCTTTCTTTCTCCTCACTCTTTCTTTCTCTATCCCTCCTTTCACACACCCTCTTCTCTCGCTCTCCTTCTCTCTGTCTCTCTCTCTCTCTTCTCACTCCCCTTCTCTGTCATCTCTCTCTCCCTCCTTGTTTCTTCCTTTCCCTCTCCCTCCTCTCTTAAAATAAATATAGATTTTTTTTTATATTTGTTAAAAAAGTAAATAATTACTGTATATTTACTAGGAAATACAAAACATATACTCTTCAGTAATGTAATTACCTTCAGAAATTTGGTAATTGATTTATTTAAAAAATAACTAGTTCAGCACTAGTTCATAGGTGCAGTGAACCTCCAGCTATTGTTTTTCAGCCACTGATTAAAAATATCACTAATATTAAACTATGAAATATAAAACACTCAAACTCCATTCTGTGTTAATTTTCTCTTTTTCAAAAAGCTCATTTCCATATTAAAAAGTAAATAAGGGCTGGGAAGGAGTTTTGTCTTGTCTTTTTTTGTCAATTGTATTGAAATTGACCATTTTTAGGTTACTTGCATTCTCAGCTTTGTCTGTAGCAAGAAATGCATGCAATTGTTAGTACGTCAGCTCCTTGACTTTTTTAAGGTGCTGAATGTTATTTTACCTGCTCTAGCATGAGAATGAACAGAAGAAAAAGAAGGAAGAGGATGGAAGTGAGGATGAGGATGAACACGAAGAGGACGAAGAACAGGACCGAGAGGAGGAGGAGGTGGAGGATTTGATAGAAAGTAGCTGGAACATCATGCAGTATCTTCCTCAGACGGCCTCTTGTCAGAAGTACTTTCTCGTGATCGTTTCAGGTACATTTACGTCTGCTCCTCCACTCTTAATGTTTGCTACGGTGCTAAATAAAGTCCCTTTGGTTGCAAATGTAGACTTGAATTAAGACTTTTAAGTGATCCTCTTCTCCTCAGTGTTGTATGAATTAAATCAAACAAACGTACCATGGTTGGCAAAAGAAGCCTTAACCCTTTTCCTGTTTGCAGCTTACATCGCAGCTGTCTATCACAGCATGAGACAAGAGCTTCGGCGGAACGCCCCGGGTGCGACTCCCATCAAGAGACGAGGAGCGACACAAGCTTCCCAGCAGCCAAGTGGAGATCTCACGGCACTCCCTGGTAAGATCTCAAATCAATCAGCTGATGTGTACCACAGACATCATTAGGGTTGGGTCGATAGACGATGCCATCGGCGATTCTCTGGCTCTTCTCTCACTCGGACAGGGCCGGTTGACGTCGCCAATGCCAAATTGGGCAACATCACCCAACCGTAGACATCATCCCTTAATGCTTTTTACAAATAAAATGCTCAAGCAGTGCATGAGGGCTTTCCTGAATTTTTTGTTGTCGTTTTTTTGTTTAAACCTGATTTTTTTGTTTTTGTTGTTGAAAACCTATGGAACCTCATTACATTCACCAAAAAAACATTTTTTTGGAGAACAATATCTTATAACTATGAGATACTAGCCCAAAATTATGAGATAAATGTGTAGTGTTTGTTTTTATTTATTTATTTTTTTTATACTTGTTCCTGTTTCTCACTCAAAAGAAAGTGATCTCATGTACATCCTACTTTGCTTTTGTATCATTCTTGGGTTAAGGCACTGAGAAGTTCATATGTTGTTGAGTACTAAGGATGAATCTTTTAGTAGTAAGTTAACACAGCGTAGACACCTACAGATTTTGGTCCTGTTCAGGAGGAAAGCGCACACACTATTGATATCGGTTGGTGTTGTATTGATATCGGTACTTAGATACTGAAGAAGTTTGGCTAAACTTCTGAAGCGTAATGGGATTCAGTGATTGGCGGACACACTTGAGCTAAAACTACAAATTTATCTGATGAATGTGTTTTTATTAACAAAATCAAATGAAACATGCTTTATATAATAAAATGAATTATTATTAGTAGTAATAATATTAGTAAACACATATTCTTTGGAAGGAAAGGGAAAAAACGATTTGTTTTGGTTTTTTTACTTACAAATAGTTTTGGATTTTAGTTTGATTCTGAAAATATTTTGAGAAATTATTCAAAAAAGTTATGTAAATGGACTTTTAGATTCCTACTTATACAAGGTATGTGATGGATCAGTCGTATTAGACTATTTTAAGTGAGTCCATGAATAAAAAAAAAACATCTCATCATGTGAATCTGTTAATCTTATTATATGACCGCACCACTTGTTCTCAGAATGAACACAATGCAAAATCTATTTCCTTGCCACGTTTGCACCCTCTTTCTGTCTACCATCGTAGGCTTGATTACGTTCTCCCAGGAGTACGTGTCGAGTGAGCTCACGCAGAACTTCTTCACCATCACGCAGAAGATTCAGAAGAAAGTGTCGAGCACTCGCAGCGTCACACTCCCCTCAGAGATGTTTCCTGCCCTTCCTGGCTCTCATTTGCCCCTCAACAACCCGGCTCTGGAGTTCATCAAATACGTCTGCCAGGTTAGAATCGCAGTGGTTTATTCACGTAAAAGTTGTCAAGACTTTTCTTGGCTATTTTAGATATTAACTCATTAGTGTTAAAACATATAAAGCTTTAAAAGGGTTTGTTATTCCATAAAAACAATGACTATCGACTCCGGAATATAGTAAATAATATTATTGTTGTCTTTATTATTGATATTGTGGTGAGTTCGCAGGACAATTAAGTTCAGCTTCATAGTGACGGATGTGAGCAAGGGTTGCCAAATGCAGGTCTGGAGTTCTGCACATTTTCGTTGCAAACATATTCCATCATGCACACTACTCCAGCTTCAGGCAAGCTGAGAGGACCTTAATTAGTGCAGCAACTGTGTTTCATGATGATTGAACCTAAAATGTGCAGGGCTCCAGACCTCTAGGGCTGGATTTCGTGAGCCGTGAACTAGAGGTTCCAACTGTGACATCACTTCCTGTATATTTCCCCCATCAAGAGAAACTATCATCAGCAGCCACGTGTTGGTTTATATCTTTTACAACTCTTTTGGCCAGATGTGCTATTCTGTTCAGAGTGTGTTGCTTGAATAGGATAGGAATGACTTTATTAATCCCAAAATGGGGAAATTTCTGTATGTACAGCCTTATAAACAAATATGTATGTCTCCTGACCTGAGAATTTGTGTTGATCAGACCTGTGAGTTCTCAAACTACATTATTCTGCTTTCCTTCGTTTATGAAGATGCAGTCATAACCTTACATCTGGTATGTTATTACTCAACTGCAGCCTTCCATCTTCTAGAGAACAAATCCAACAGTCTTGTCAATATGCCTAGAGTACAACTCTGTGTACAGATGTGCTCTAAGTGGCTTGTCTAATAGGTTTATTAGTTTTTGTCACTATCCAATGCGGTACGCTGGCTTCGGGGTGGGTGGGGGTTATTCAAATAATCAGTGTACAAGTGTTTCTTCACTGGATACTTATGTTACATGACAGAAAGTAGCCTGTACATATGCATCTTTTGTTACTTGTGCAAAAACAATACAAATATTTGGAATCAAAAAAGAGAAATAATTGGGTCATTGAGTCTTTAGCTCCAAAATATCTGCGTCTGTGTATTTTCCCTACAGGTTCTCTCTCTCGATGCTAACATCATCAATCAGGTGAACAAACTGAAGCGAGATCTACTGCGGTTGGTGGATGTTGGTGAATTCTCAGAGGACGCACAGTTTCGGGATCCATGCAAGTCCTACATCCTGCCCGAGGTTATCTGCCACCATTGCAACTTCTGCCGGGACCTGGACCTCTGCAAGGACCCCGCTGTGTCTCAGGTAACAATTAGCCTAACAGTCTTTTTTTCTGAGAATCTAAAGTTTGGGTAAATGCTTTACAATATTTACAATAAGGACGTAATTACAGATTCAATCTGTCTGCTGGTTTAGGTCAACTTAGTCTGTCTTATGGGATGCTGTGGAAAAGTAGCTTCATTTACAAATATTTTTCCATCTTGTAATCAAAGGATTGAAACATACCAGATCTTTCGCTATAATTTAGATGCAGTTTTTGCATTTTTTATGACTCACAAAAGCAGAGAATGGCTATATATTTCAGTAAAATATGATTTCGATGAGAGATTACTTTACATTTCAGATTTACATCAGTCATATAACATTTGTGTGTTAAGATACACTAATCTCTTGGTATTGTAAAATAAACCTTGGATTTTAACCACAATTTTTGGTTCGGTTCGTTTTGGTTTTTATTGTTCAGTAATTTTGTATTTTTAATCATCCTTCACAGATAAGAATCACTTGAACTGATTAATAAAAACTAGTTGTTTGATATAATTCACTTAATTTTCCTAAAAGAATCAATGCACATCTTAAAGATTTGGCACAGAATAAAATAGTTACAATATAGAGAAAACTTATTTAGGCCATCTGCCTAAAACGGCACATGAAACAGAATATTTGAAATAATAATATCTGCAGTAAAACAGCCTCGATATTGGTCTGTCGTTGTACAAAATATAACAAATAGTAAACCAACATACCTTTGTCTGCTTTTGGATTTTTGTGATTTGTCTATCTGGAATGATCTCCGTTCTAGAAAAAGTATTTAATTGCGGAGTAAACAGTGGATCAAGCTCTACAGGCGACTGAAAATTAAAAACTATTGCTAAAATATTTAGCAGTGAACATCTGTAGTGCATTTGTAATTGTTCTGTGTGTCTCTGAATTAGTTCCGTATGACTGGTTGAACGATTCGTCGAGCGTTTGTTTTTTTTCTGCTGGTTTTGTGACTTGCGTACAGCTCTGTGATGACAGCAGAAATTTGCGCTCATGTTTGATCATTTGCCTTTTGCATAATTAAATCTGGTAAAGCAGTGCATGAACACTAACATTTTTGTTTTGAGTTATTTTTCTGTATTTGTCGTATTCGACAGCAAAGCCGGGAATCTGACTCTCTCCGTTGAAGTTGAACACGCGAAGCTCCATCTCTCTAACTTTAGCGCTCGCTATTTGGATATTTACACATATTCACAAGTAGTTCTCCAGGTTTGCTGAAATAATATTACATACAAGAGTTATTGAAATGATGAAGTAGAAAAACTGCTGTCCATATGGTCGTATTGAATTGAGGATGAGGACTGTTCTTTATAAAACCAAGTATTGTGGCATCACTAGTTAAGACATAAACTGTTTAAACTATGGACCAAAATGAGACTTTTATCATCGTTGTGAGCCTTCTCCTCTGTCCTCTTCATTCTACAGGATGGTTCTGTTCTTCCTCAGTGGTTCTGCTCTAACTGTCAGTCTCAGTATGACACCGAAGCCATAGAAATGTCTCTGGTGGAGGCGCTCCAGAAGAAAATAATGAGTTACACGCTACAGGATCTGGTGAGCAACACAATTTGCTCAATTCAAATCTTTGTCTAAATGGGTTTGTCAGCGATTAAGAACTGTTTGTGCTTGATTCTCATTCGTAAGTCATCTATTAAACATGATTTTATATGAATCAAAAGTAAACCAGTGTTGAAGAAACAAATGAGAATTTTTATACACACACACACACACACACAAATTAGTTACTTTATTGTTGTATATATACATTTTTGTGTGTTGTTTTTCTTACTCTGTGGCTTTTATGCTATGGCTAACAGAATTACATTTAACCATAACTCATTCAAAATACAAAAATAAACATTCATCGTCTTTCTAAATGCTTTTAATCCAAACTGGAGCAGATTTATTTCTAAGATACATGTTAAAGTTCTGTACAGGGTTAGCTTTAGCTATTAGCTTACTTTTGACCACCAATGCTTCCATCTGCCTCCACTCTGCTTCTTCCTCACTCCTCAAGAAACCTGTTCCTTTAGTCTTTGGGACTTCCTGACTTTAAGTTTAAGTGTCTTTCAACCCCACTGTAGCCCTTCACTCATTTGTCTGATATAATGGCTGCGTCTGGCGTCCTGAATTGAATTTTTAAAGCCCTGCTTTACAGTTTTCTTTGCAGTCGGATCTAACTGAAACTGAAACGAAATAGCTCATTCAAAATTATTAGGGGGACAAATACTTTCTCCTCAAAGTGGAAAAGTAATGGGAGTGCAGTTTATTCAATTCAACACGCATGCTATTCTGCCTTAAATTCCTCCAATGTATTTGTTTAATGTAAAAGAAGCTATGTCCATTGTTGCTGTGACTGATCTTGTAACAGGAATGTGGGAAGTGTAAAGGAGTGAAGGAAGCAAACATGCCGCTGTACTGCAGCTGTGCTGGAGATTTCAACCTAACCTTCACCACAAAGGTACTCTCCTTATGCCAAGAATATACTTACTTTATACCAGTAAAAATAATTATTTTGATTTGATTTGTACTTGAGCATGAATCAAAACAAGTTCATAAAACAAAAGGACATTTTACAACACTTCACATCTCTCAATTTCTGGAGGGCTGGAACGCCTGCTGCTTTTTGTTCCGTCTCTGTTTCAAGAGACACCGCAATAGCTTCAAACAAGCATGATGAGATTATTTAGTGGAATCAGGTGTGTTCAGTTAAAGTTGGACCCCACTGCCCTCCAGAAATTGCGCTTTAACTAATGTGAAGCTGCTTTTAAAAGCATGTTTTAGGTAGAAAATCATGGCTTGTTACAATGTTTTTGTTGCAAATAACTCATTTCAGGAACAAAATCCTGATTTAAAGATTATCTACTATCAGAAAATGCTCGTTTTAAGAGGATATTTTTTCACTTACACAAAAAGTTAAAAGCTACTGAAAAAGACTTTGTTTATTTATACTGATCTCTCATACAGTGTCTGACTTTATCTGTGTTCTGCTTGTGTTTTAGAGTTTCACTGAGCAGCTGGAAGTGTTCCGCAACATCGCCGCTCACTATAAAATGAACTTCCTTTTAGAGACCATCGACTGGGTGCTTAGTATGAACACATAGACCCTGAGCACATGATCCCGCCATCAGGTCAGAAAAACTGAGATCACACGCTTAGGTGTGAATCCTTGCATACTTCAACCTTTTTATTTGTTAATAAAATATTTGTACAGAAAGAAGTCACGTTTGCATTTCAACGTTTCTTCGTGGTTTGAATTTCAATTTGAATTTTAATTATTGTGCTGCTAAAGAATCAGAGAGAAATTATTCAGAACTGCCCCGTGTGAAATTTCCTGTGGAAACATCGGATTGTAGTTTCCAACAGCTGAAATAGTTTTTGTGGTTTATATATATATATATATATATATATATATATATATAATTTTATTCTTTCAAAACACTCAAAAAATTAGCTGTTTTATGAGACTGCACACCCCACCTCTCTGTAACGTATGTAACTCCATGTCACTCTTTGCTGTCATAGGGGGTTAGCAATGACTAAGAGGGTGAGTTTCATTCATAACTTGCTCAAAAATGCATTATCTTGCATAATGTTCATAATCCCAGCTGTAACGCTATTTGATTATTCAGGGAGCACCAGTTTCCAGAAAAATGAGGGTTAGCTTTAACTATTGGCCCAATTTGACCACAAACGATTCCATCTGCCATCAGTCCACTCTGCTTGTTCCTCACTCATCAGGACGCTACTCCAAGGGTCTCTGGGGCTTTAGGTTTGAGTGGGTTTAAGCCCTACTGCAGCGCTTTACTCGTTTGTCTGATGTAGACCTTGCCTGGAGTCCTGAATTGAGCTTTCATCTACTTATTAATTCAAGATTAATTCAATTGAGTGAGAACCCTACTTTGCAGTTTTCTTTGCAATGTTTAGTTAAATTGAGTAGTAACGGAACCAAAATAGCTGAAACAGGAAGTGGTTGCGCATGAACGGTGGAGTTAATGGTAATGAGAGGGAATAGACCTTGCCATGTGATTTTAAAAACATTTTGAGCCAGCTGGTTTTAAAGATTTGTACTGAAGAGAAATACTGGAAACCCTCACTGAATGGTCAAACGCCATCCAAACACATTAATAAGCCACATTTCTGATCAAATTTATGAAACGTGCTAAGCTTTCCCAATTATGGGGCATCCATTTTCCCACAGCGCTCCACTCTGCTTGTTCCTCAGTTTCTCTCAGTAGGAGAGAACACTGCTCCCTTGCCCTCTGAGGTTACTGACTTAATGTTAAAGTGGACATCTGTCTAGCTCTTAATGTCACTCTGAATTTTAAAAATGACAGCGTCTAGGCTTCTTAATTGAGACTTTATTTTATCATTTTATGAATTGAGAACAATCCTGAGGGTCCTGTTTATGTTAAAGTGCTGTATTAAATTGAGCAGTATTTGAAGCTAAATATCCTAAACACGAGGTGTGTGATGGGTAAAGGTATTGTCACTGACAGGGAATAAAGCTTGAATAAAGCAGGGAATGTGATGTCACAACACAGTTGAGGCATTTCTAAACAACTGGTTTTCAGGGAGTAATAAAGATTTGTTGAGACCAAATAATACTGCTACCCCCTATAAAGTTATAAAATCCATCCAAACACACTAGTAAAGCAAATTTCTGATCAAAGTTGGAGAAATGTTTTGATAATTGACTTTATTTAACATTGGTGTTGTGTTGGTGACATCATTAGTTATCTCCTAATCATCTAAGAGTGACGAGTTTATGGAAGTCAGTCATCAGTCGCAAGCATTAGTACCAGAGAGTAAAACAATGGGCAAAAAATTAAAATGAGAGTCGGGTGGAGATGACGAAAAAAGAACTCTGGTGAGTGGCTTGTACTTGAACAGCCACACCCCTAATTATACAATGCTTCAAACCCCTTCAGAGATACAACAAAAGTATTTAAGTGATGCGCATTGAAAAATAGGAGCTAGGGGTGGAAACATTTAAAGGGTGTTAAGCTTTAAAGGTGGACATTTTTACATGGCTGTCAATGGGAACCTACTCAATTCTAGAATCAGCCTCAAGTGGTCAGACAACAAACTGCAGTTCAGTCACTTATTATTGGCTATTATGCTTTATGTTAAATAAATGAACTAAGTTCAACAGAGAATATGTACAAGATGTCCTGCAGACAATAAGCTACAGTTACACTCTGTACACTCACACACAATCGTCTTTGTGCTCATTGTCTCTTCACTTTCTTGTCTGATTTCACCCTCTCTTCCTGTCTGAGAAGATAATGTTCTCCTAATGCGCCCTTCCTCTTTAGTTAAAACACTGCTCCATAAACCTCAAATGTGAGGCTGGATAAATGGATCTGTTGCTATTAATCACATTCAGAGCAAAGCTGAGCCTCCACCACTGAATCTGATTACTGTAACTGAGAGCTTTGAGAGAGCCGTGATCAGGTTAGCTGTGTGAGAGCCTCTCTGCAGAGGAACCGGCTCATGTTTCCTGATGCTGGAGAATTCGGGTGGATGATGGTTCCCGTAAAAACTATCATCCAGTAGTTGGGAGGGCACTGATCTTTTAGTACTTACAATAAACTCAAAAATGTTGGTCAAGATTTTTAAAAAATTATTAAAAAAAACCATGTTTGTTCTCTGATGGGTGATATTAACTGCTTTACATTAGTACATCATGGGTCACATTTTATATATATTTATATAGCCATACATGACTAACAAAAGGTTCTGGCATAAAGCATCACTGGCCCAGAGATTCAAAATACTTTTAATGTATAATAATAACAACTTTAATGTAATAATGTATTTCTGCATAAACACTCCAAATAGTTTTCAAAATACTCAAATCATTTCTGAGTTATCTTTGAAAAAGTAAACATTTTGAAGGTAAGCTTTTGATTTGATATCTAAAATCTTCTGTGGTAGATACCAAGCTTTTACCAGCGTTCATTGTTCCAGAAGTTTTTGATGATTTGTAAGATCAAAGGAAGATCTTTACACACCTTCACATCTGCTGCATGTGTTTCCTTTATCCATCAAACCATTTCGTTTGAGTTTTTATGAAAAAAAATTAGGCACAAGAGCTTTAATTTGAAGACCAACTGCAGTGCCCAAAAGGTGCAAACCAAATCCCAATTTCCAAAGCAAAGTAACAATCTAAAAACACAATTACAAATCAAAAAACAAAATGACAATTCAAATGAGAAAACAAGTTAACTATTCAGAAAAATACTACTTTTCGGCCACACTGGAAATTGATTTTACCATTTCAGAAACGACAACTACAAACAAGACAAATTATCTTCTGAGTAGCTTTTATTATTTATTAAGGCTGGACTGAAAAGTGAAAAGTATTGTGAGACGTTATACACCACCACTGCCAGGAAGCTCACAGTGGAACACCTTCTGATATGTCGGAGTGACTAGAGCCGAAGCTTGTGAGAGTCAGATCGGTTGGCATTGGCTGGCTAGGCTGCTTCGAGACCTGGTTCAACAGAACAGAGTTATTTGAGAACTTGTTTGAGATACTTAAAAAACCTTTTAAAGCCATGTGATTTTATGCCGTTTTTATATTGTCTGAATCAGATAACATAATTAAATATTCTCAAAATCATTGGAAAGTTCTGTTGGGTTAAACAAGGTCTTAAAAAAATACTTGAAACTATGAACATGCAGAATATGTTGACAAAACTTTTTAAATGCATTTTTAAAGTTAATGTGAAAAAAATAGTGTTAGAGCACTTATTATGAATTATTGCAAATTATTATTATTATTAAAAAAATATTGAGTGTTAAAGCACTTATTATGAATTATTGCAAATTATTTCACATGGTGTAAAACGTGGCTCAAACTACCAATCGTTAATTAGCATCACATAAAGAAAGTGTTTGGACAAACAAGTTGCGATCGATTCAATTGTAAGTCAGCACCATTCAACAGCAAATTAATGTAATTTTTTGTTTGCCGTGGAATCCCTCAGATTTGTATGGTCCTCTCTGTTTCAGATACAGTCACTGCTTACTGAAATCTCATTTTAAAGCAAGATTCTATTTTTCATGATTTCAATGTTGATGTGAATTACATCACAGTGAGTCCCTGAATGGACCTTGATAAAACATGCCTTCGGGTAGATCTTAGCCAAGCCAAGGCCAGAGGAGGAGTGGTGCTCTTTATGCTCTGTATGTAGAGGCTTTTATGAAAGGAAAAGCTGTCTTTTAAAAGATAGAAGATAGATCGAGGAGAGATCTCGAGTGAGTTAATTTTGCTACATTCTTTCTGGCCAATTGGTAAGTGCGATGATTGCTTAATGAGTGATCAGCTACACTTTTTATCCAATCAGAGAAAAGTATCACTTTGACTTGACTTAGCTGAGCTTAAAGCACCTCATCCAGATGGTTACGAAAAAAACTATGGATACCCGGTATAGAAAGCTGTGTAAAAGCCCGAAAAGCAGACTACCTCGAACAGAGGCGAGCCGTACTATTACTAAACAGGTAGATGGAAAAGCGGCATAAGACTAAGGACAACGCACTAGCCATAAATATAACTCCTGATCTATTGCGCACTTACATCATCAAACTTCTTCTCGCTGAAGACTTCATTCTTATCGATGAAGGTCAGCATGATCCAGTCACAGATGATGGAGCACTAGATCAGAGATAGGCAAAGACTTAAAGAGATCATTTTAGAAGTCTACTATTTGACTGTAAATCATCGGTTCTACTGTGAATGAACCTCAGGATTTGGTTAGTGAACAATTAAAATTAATGAGTCCACAGCTTATAACCAAGTGATGCCAAAATCCTCTGTCGAAACAAAAATCTAAAGCCTAAAATAGAATATAAAAAAAATGACATTCTCAAGCAAGAACTTACAATTCCCACTGACGTCATGGCGGTGACTGTATTGATGATGGTTGGGATCAGACTAAATCTTCCAGCCTGAAATCCAAAATATAACTTGAGTGCATATCATACTCATCAAATCACAAATGCACTTCCTGTGTGCTCTCACGTGTCCATGAACAATGACGTCCAGGCGAATCCCATAAGCTTTGATGAGGCTTCGGTACTCCACTCCATCCTTATAGTAGTATTTGGCAAACCTGGAAACTTTCAAAAGCATGTGTCTTAAAAAAACAGACTGTGTTCTCCGACTTGTGCTAATTTACCACTTAAAGTTGAGTGATCTGAGCCTCAGTTGGGGCGGGTCGATAGAGACCACTAAGGTGCCAACACACCAGTCAACTCTGACCAAAACAAGTAAATAATTAAAATATAGTTGAAAACATATCTGTACAATTCGGATAAAGAGAGTCCCTGGACATTTCAGGACAATTTTTATCAATGTAAAAGAGCAAGAAAAGCGCAAGAGTGATAAACCATGAGGCTGAACTTGGGTGAATAATGACACAGCTTACACTTGCTGCCATTAACTAAAAGTGAAGGAGAAGTTCAACAAAAATGAAAATATATAAAATATACTTGGAAACATATCTTTGTAAATTGAATAGAGTCCCAGGACATTTTAAGAGTAAACTTAATTAATGAAAAACGAGCACAAGAAAACGTAAGAGTGATAAAGATCCGAGGCTGAACTAGAGTGAATATTGACAAAGCATACACCTGCTGCCTTGAGATAAGAGGGGTTCAACTAATATGTAAATAAATTACATATACTTAGAAGCATATCTGTCTACACTTAATAGTCCCAGAACATTTAAAGAGAATCTTTATCAGTGTAATATAGCAAGAGGAATAAAAACCCCAAGGCTGAACTAGGCTGAATATTGACGCAGCTTCCACTCAATGCCTTGAACAAAAAAGAGGAGGGATTCAACATTAGTGACGACGTCCCCATGTCACTGTTAGATTGGTATAAATTCTTCTGTGAACTCTTATGGATTCGGTTTGATGTTGTGCTCATACGCAAACTCATTCAACCATTAGCCTTGCACTTTTATAACATTGTTCAGACTCTAATGTTACATTATAACATTTTTCATTCTTTTAACATTTTTTTCATGGTTTTATGGTTGTTTTATATGACCTTTACTGTGAGCTATGCATGGTTAGCGATTGATTATCATACTAAGTCAAAGGCAGGGTGTGATATGGAATCTAAGGTGGAGTGAGTATGACGAGTTCTGTAGGACAAATGATAGAGGAGCTGGACCTTGACATATTCATAGAGGACTGTTTTTTTTTTTTTTTTTTTTTTGTGGGTAAACTCCAAAACCAGCGATATTGGAGGGAGGAATTTGCCTACGGGAAAGTGTCAGTGAGTTGACCGTTTCAATTGTTCAAACCAGGAAGTGGAAAATACTGAATTAACACAGTTTAAGAGTCACGAAAGTTGCCAATAATAAAATGTAATTGTATTAAAGTATGTTTAGCTTTTGACAAGACTAGCATTTTTCGTAAATGCTATTATAGCAAATACAGTGCAGTTGATTGTAGTTGTACCTGTAGTAGTATCCTGAGCTGGGCAGGTTTTTCCTCATATCCAGCCTTCGGAAGGAGTACGTGGGAATGCATGCGGATGGATCCACATCAAAGTCACACTTCCAGTTTATGAACACGCCGATGATTCCACCCTGAACACACAATTCTAAAGTCAACGCAACAAAACAAATAATTCACCAAAATGTGGTCAATAAATGAGTGCTTTCAATCTCAAATTGACTTAAATAATCATGGTATTTAATATATGGGTTATTTCTGATGGTTATGGCCCTTTAAAACTGATTCATTACAGAGTTTATTGTTGAATGTGTGACACCAAACATTCTGCTCTTGCCACCTGATCCTGAGAACACTTGCAGAAGTGATCTGGAAAATGGATGACGGGATCACAAGCAGAAATGTTTGGTCATCTGTGTTATGTAAATAAACAAGCGTCCCCAGGAACAGATCTGCAGGTACAGTGTGAACGCAAACCAGTGAGGAATTGGGAAGGAGGAGGAATTGATTGATTGCCTTTGAACTGGCAGAAAATCTATTCATCCTCTCTCGTAAAGTAATTGGTGTTGTGATCTTGAATGGCGCATTTCTTTTCTGTACACTCCTGATTGTGTCTGTGACGGAGTTGTTGTAAAAACCCAGTTTTGTGTCTGTAAACAGTCTGATTTTTGCATTTTGAAGTTGTACTTTCACACACAAAAAACAAAAAAAGACATGTCTTGGAATGTCTGCGGGAAGGGACCAATTAAAATACAAAATGACAACAAGTAAATGAAAATAAGTCAATTAATAAACCAGATTTGTGAAGCTGCTTTGGCGTGATTGCAAAAAAAGCACTTTATAAAAATACATTTGATTGAAAATCACATACAAGTTAATTATGTGCTCACTTTACCTTTAACAGCAATTTTATGGCATTTCTGGTTGTTTTGTAACATTTCAACCTAATAACGAAGATACATTTATCAAAGCAATACATCTGAGCATTAATTATGCAAAATCTTCGGAGAAGGAAGTGATTGATCATGAATAACCTTATATCAATCCATTTCAAGAGACCGCAGCTATGCTTAAATGAGAGATTACAATTTTAACTTGAGGCAGTAGGTGTACGTGCCGTTTTGCAGAGCTCAGAGAATTTCTCTCTGGCCTGAGCTGCGATGAAGCCCAGGCTGAACACCGGGCAGTACGGGTTGGTTTCTGGGTGGTAGTGGCATCTCAACAGCTTCTTGGGTTTGTTTGGTTTGATGTTGCCCCTGTTGGTACAATCAAAGAGTTTCAGGGAAAATTGATTTAAAATAACTTTATTAGCGCCAAATAATATAATAATAATAATAGTAATATTCTATATAAGAATATAGAAGCTGATATGAGTGAAGAATTATGAAACTAATCATAAATGTCATGCCAATTGTTTGTATCATTTGTTGCATTTGCTGTTGAGCTCAAAGCATTTAATTAAAATTTTGTATAAGAGTAGTGATGCCTTTAAAGAAAAAAATCAGCTTACAGAAAACCATTGTTGCAGTATCAATAAATTATTTGAATCTTTGCATAGTGAATCACAAGGTAATAAAACCTCATACCGCAAACGTACCTCAGAACTTTAAACTTTGGGAAGTGGATGGAGTTCTTGATGAAGACCGTGAAGTTAATGGCCTGCTCCAAAGCTGGTTCCCTGAAAGACAGCATAGTCCAGCTGATCTCTCTTGTTAGTTTTTCACACAACAGTAAAAAAGCACCCGACCAAAACCTGACGACGGCGTATTCCTCAATGGGACACCAGCTTTTGATCTCGCAGGTCTTGAAGGTGTAGTTGTAGTAGCGGATGCACCGCCCGGTTCTTTGACCTGTTGAGAAGTGACATCAAACAGCACCAAGCCAGTTTTAACTAAACAATATTTTGTTTCAAGAGACTTTGCTGATCACTAAGACAGGATGTAATTTCGTAGCGTGCGCAAAGAATGTAAATTAAGTTTTTTTTTTTTTTTATTAACGTCTACACATTAGTGTTTGTCTG
Organism: Danionella dracula; assembly: GCA_900490495.1. Taxonomy (NCBI): domain Eukaryota; kingdom Metazoa; phylum Chordata; class Actinopteri; order Cypriniformes; family Danionidae; genus Danionella; species Danionella dracula. The sequence goes on from UELW01000811.1 coordinate 262,757, forward strand.
CTGAAAACTGTAACCATTTATTTTATTTTTAACAAGAATGTTTTTAGTTTTGTTCTTTTCCTGGTTTGGAAAAAAGATTAAATCTACGTTGGTTTCTACAATCTCAAATATTTTTTCAAAACAAACTCACGTCAGTAGTTTTAGAGAAGGAAAGTATCATTTCCATTCTAACGTGACACAAACTTCGTCCGACTGTTACCTGTTCTTTTTCAACAGCGAAGCCAATGGGCAGGGTTTATGTTTTATTTCCTTTTTTTTTTTTAAGGCCCTCTCCCTGCATCTCATCAACTCACGGCTGAGCATTGTCACACCACAAGGCAAAACAATTGGGCTTATAAACATTTGCCAGCGCGATGGGCATGAGCAAATAAAATTCAGCCCTGCCAAGTCAACGAGCACTCATGGTCGACCAATGAAAGTTGTCTCTTTTGATCACATGTTCAGAGTGATGTTGGCACATTACAGAGCAGCTGGGTGTAGCCTAATACACACTCTCGCTTCGACGTCACAACAGGAACAACAACAACGAGAAGAAGAGAGATGTAGAACATCAAGCTCTTCATCGCCAGAGGAACTCCTGGAGGTCTCGTTGATTGTTTGCCAGCTAAACAGCTTCAACTTAATATATCCCACCTTCTCCGATACCCCACAATGCCTTGGGTGCTAAATATTTCTTCTTCCATGTTTAAAAGCAAGCATCAGATACACACAGTTTTAGCACCCCCTTGTGGTTTGCCGCTAGTCTCCTGAGAGCTATCCAAGAGCAAGGAGCATCAACGTTACACAGCGAATGAGTGAAGCTAGCGAAAAGCCCCCTTCAGTGAAGCCATATAAGTGAGCGAGAGCAAGTCTTGTAGGTGTGTCCTACTAAATTGGTGATGAGTTTTTTTTATTTTAAAAAGTCTCTTAATTTTAAACATACTGTCCTGCATTTGAGGATCCACACCCTCAGAGTCCTGACACAACTAAAAGACCAGTGTCCGATGATTTGAAAGATTGGGGAAAAAATAATCCCGATCAACAAGATTTTTGGAATAAGCCACTGTTTGTCTGAATACATTTTTTGTATGTTTTATTTAACTTTAAAAATATCAGATATGAAGGAATCATGAAACCTCACCATGACCATCGAAATCACTTTCCCCTTTTTTGCAGTCGGAGTCTCTGGTGCAGTTGGCATTAGCAACATTGTAATGCTATAAGAAATAACATTGATCATTTTAAATAGAAAAAGGTTTTTGAGTGAATTCCTTGTTTCTCTCTCACCTCGGCACACGTGCCCTGTCTCTGATTATGCGTCACTTCTCTTCTAAGGATTGTGCTGATGACATCACCACCCTGTGTGCAAAAACAGAAAATATAACAACAAATTCCTAAGAAAATGTGTAGGCTTTTTAAAAGCCGCCCAGCTTAGACATTTGTGGAACTTAATTTTCAAAGATGATAATTGGGTTGAGGCTTTTAGGATTTATTGAAAAGATTTTTGTGGCTTTTTAAGGTTTAAATTTATTTAAAAGACTCCTCACAATTAATTACTTAATGAGTAAATTAATTTGGAGGAAGGTTTTTATGATTCTCGATCTAATGAGTTGTACAGATCCAGTAAAAATGGCGTTAAAAAGATTTTTAAAACAACATTGAATTAAAATGTGTGTCCTGTAGTATTGCTGGTGAAAATATCTACCATCTTTTTGTTAAATGTATTTGTAATAAACTCTTTTAGAATAATTTTTAAAATAGTTTTGTAAGGAAATTTATGGAATCACCAGTACATTGCAAGATAAGGACATTGGTTTTTCAAACCTTTAGAGAAAGGATTGTGTTTTGTTCTTAATTGTTTTTTTTCTGTATGAGAAACATATTCATGTGCGCAAATGAACACACGCCAAATATAGTACACATTATTTCACATTATTCCAAAACTTTGGTGGGTGTAAGGAATGCCAAAGCCAAACATACTTTAAAAGGTGTTAAAGCAACTTTTACTTCTTTGTTTATTAGTTTACAGAGTTTCTTTTGTAAAGTACCGCTCCGTACATAGTTAGTGTTCTTTGTTATTGGTGTGTGTTTGTTTTCTATTCGTATTCTGTGATGTAACGATATGTTAATGTCACTTTTGAAAATAACATTTGATAATAGGAATTTTGCTTTGCGTTAAAATAATTTCAGACAGATACAGATAGCAACAAGAATTGAATTTGTATCAATTTATGCAAAGGTTAAACGCCAGGTTGAACCAAACCAGTGGAGTATTGCACTTTTAATCTCTCTGTCAGCTGCTTCCTTCAAACTACAATTTTATAATGTGCAGCAGTCAGGAATAAATCATCCTTTCAGGCACAGATTAAGCCACACTCAGCCAATCAGTTCCTTTTCTATCCAACTAAAACAGTCAATAATGTTCAGTTCATAATGGACCATAAATAAACTACTCTTAACATTTCACATTGCACATCCCAAATATATAAAATGACATAAAAAAAATGTACATCCAGATAGAGATCCCGGACGAGCCCCCACTTTCAACCTCAGGATGAATGGGCAATTTAAAGGCACTTTAAAGTCTAGGATCATTGTTGAGCTTTCTCACCTCAGACGGCTGGACGTATTCGGTGGTGTCCAGAACGAAATCTCCCAACATGGCTACGCCTCTCATCTCAGTGTAGACGGAGCTCTCGGGGCGCGTCTCTGTCTCCTGATAGGCTTTCTGACTGATGAACACATACCTACACACACACACACAGAGCGCAAGCTTCACTGGACTACACAATTACCTGCTCTATTAGTCCCACTGTCAATTTGTTTTTCGCATAACTCTACAATACAACCATTCACATTATTATATGAACACGTACATGTAGACATATTAAAGCAGGCTTTTAAAAAGTGGAGTAAAATAGCGTTAAATCCTGTTAATGTTATGAGACTCTTTTCCTGCTTTTTAAAAACAGTTTTGCGATTAAAATGATCATTAATCCGTTTAAAGATTGTGAAAACTATGTTTTAAAGATTTTCTATATAAATGTATATATACTGTTTTCATAAAATAAAACTGCAGATTTCAACTGGCTTTTTTTTAGAAGTAACAGAAAGAAAGATACATTTGCATTCGGTTTCTTACCAGATGAAGTAGAAGATGACCAGGGACTGGACGGCTCTGTAAATGACTCCTAGTTTTCGGTTCTTGACCACCATGACTTTAGGAGTCTCATAGTCCCAAAACCCCAGGAAGAAGTCTTTGAGGAACTCCCAGCAACCCATTTTCAATGAAGGGATGTGAATCACAAAAAGCCTTTAAAATAATGTGCTTGTTTTCTGTGGAGATCTGTGTCTGTCCTCGCTCTCTCTCCTCTCGCTCTCTCTCTCTCTCTCTCTCTCTCTCTCTCTCTCTTTCTCACTCTCATCTCTTCCCTCTCTCTTCATTTTTCCCCATTTCATTCTGCTACATTCTCTCTCTCTTTCTCAGTCCAACACTCTCTTGCACACTGTTATTTTTTTTCAAACATCACTTCAGCCTTTTATAGTTTCTGGGGGTGGGTTGAAATCATGTAGTTGTTCTTGATGGTGGAGGAAGGACCATATTTTGATAACATAATATTGCTTTATTAAAATACACATATGTATGTATACAAATGTTTCTCATTAAATTGCAGACTTTTGGGAAACCAAATCTCTGAGTGCTTTTCTCTTGATCTTTTGCCCCAAAGTGTTTCAATGTTTTACTACTCGTTCCAAATAAATTATGACATCATATATTAGCAAAAACACTATCCTCAAATGCTGTGTCAGCTTTGTCTTATTTTCCACTGCACAAAAAAAATTCTCCATTACCTATAACTATACTAGAAACTAGTATGAAAACAAAAACAAATGTAATTTGTACAGGTATGGTTGGACAAATGCTCAATGGGGTTCCTGAAGGTTCGATTCTTGGACCTCTGCTCCATCTACTCCACTTCAACTGGAACCTTCCCAAACAATTATTTTGTGCAACATCATTATCATATGTATATATCTCAACGTCTCTGGCTCTGGTGATATCTAATCTGCATTTTTGTATCCGTTTTTTTTTTACGCAGAACTTTCTTTAACTAGTCAGACCTAAGCAAAGTTTTTTTTTGGTTTTTTTTTTTATACCTGTCCTGTCCTACTTCAAAGCAGCCCCATGAGAAGGGAGGTGCTTCGTATGAGTTGGTCAGTTTTGCTCTTTCCAGAGAATTGAAGATATTATATATTGATTATTCCTCTGGATAGAAGCTTTTAATTTATTTCATTTGCATTCATCACAATAATTACATTAATCAATCATATAAACATACATCAGGACAGGACGGTGTTAATAAAAAAAGGGGAAAGAGGAGAGAAGTAATTGAGTGGAAAACAGAGGTAGAGAAGTTTTGGAGGGGGAAAGAGAAGGTGAGAGGTAATTGTGGGGGAAGGAGTCAAGATTGAGTTGAAAATGAGAATAAGTAAAATAAATAATATTAGATACCTACCTTATTACATCCAAGTAGTTCGCATCTTTCTACAGATATGCATACAAATATAAATATACATACATACATACATACATGCAGATAAACATGCAGAAAAATAATAATAAATAGAATTAGTAATCATATATGTGTATATATATATATATATATATATATAGAAATATATATATAATATAATAATATAACATACATAATATATACATATACACACAAATACACACACACACATATATATATACACATACATACACACACATACATACATATACATACATACATACACATATATATACACATACACATAAGTAATTGAGTGTTACAGGACAGGTGACCTAAACCTCAAGCATCCAGCAGCGACCAAACATCCCAGGTGTCGTGACTAACCTTCTATGTCCCAAATGAAATGTGGGATCTGCCTCAAGCCAAGTCCCATATATGGTCAGGAACTACCCAGATATCCAGCCCACCCCCCACAGAACGACAAGTTTTGGAGCCTGGGACCCGGAACCGCCCCACCTCCCCTGGTAAAGTCGGCAACCCGAGAGAGCAATGCCCGGGGCCCCAGTGGGCCCGCTGCAGCAGGAGGTCGACCAGCCCAAAGCTAGGCGGGAATGCAGCCCCTGACAGTGCGGGCAGAGACTGGGAGGCCCCACCCACAAGCACCGCCATGCCCATCCCCCCGCGGTAGGCCCCCAGTCCCGGGCCCCTCCGTGGACCCGCAAGAAAAAAGGGAGGACGGCCAAGGGACCAGAGGGGCGGGTAGGGACACCACTCCAGACGCGGCAGGACCCCCCCCCGGCCACACCCCGACCCCATGCACACATCAACCAGCAGTCCCCCAACACACACTCACCCCTACCAGCAGCCCCCCAAACCTAACCCCACGCACACCCCTACCAGCACCCCCCACCCACTAAATCAACCCCATCCAGTCATCCAATCATCCATCCATCCATCTACCCACTCATTCAGTCTTCCTGTCCCGGGAAGTAGCCAGTCACTCACCTGCAGCCCGCACCCGCCCCCGCAGCTACCCACACCCCCGCGATGGTGGGCCCTTACCCCCCAAGAGGGAAGACGGGGGCAGTCGTCCACCCATTCCCCAACATCTGCTCCCAGTTGTCATGTAATGCAGGTATATGTGGGTGTGTTGGAGAGATAAAATGCAATAAAAGAGGGAATGGTGTCCTGGAGTGTCACCGTCGTTTGGCGGATGATGTCCAGGCACCACCCCCCGCCCTACATATCTAATGTGTATTTAAAATGAGGGTAGCCTTCTCCGTCGTACATTGTGGGAGGTGCCACAGATCTGCAGCCTCCTCCCACCAAGATTTAGACAGAGAGACTAGCCCTCCAGGCCTAAATGTAGTGTGTCCTTGCAAGTGTTGTAAGGGGCCCAGGGGTTGCTTACGCACCCCTAGACCCCCCAAGCCCCACCCCCCATGGCCACCGCCAGCCAAGGCACCATGCCCGACCCCCCACCGCCCCGGGGTGACTGCAGCCTTAACCCAGATGCCCCAGTCCAGATACAGGACTCAGCTCAATGCAGACAGTCTCTAACTAGAACTGGAGGTAGCTGGGGCATTAATAATTAGAGCAGTTTACAGTTATTTAATTGAAAGCAGATAACGTTTCCAAGGTGAAGTAGTCTATTAGAATGTTAGTGTACTGAGTGATGCATAGTTTCTTTTTAGTTTTCCAGTTCATCAGAATAATTTTCTTTGCGACAAGCAACACATTGAAAATTAAGACTGATGTGTTGACCTCAAGATCAGACTCAATACTATCTAGGTCCCCTAATAGACGAAGCGCTGGTGTTGGTGAGATGAGGTGTCTAACCCATGATGATAGCTGTCCGCAGACTCCTTGCCAGAATTTTTGTACTGGTAAACATGACCAGAGAGAATGTAAATAGTTGTCTACTGCATTCTCATTGCAGTGTTGGCAGATGTTGGAGTCAGAGAGACCCATTTGAAACATTCTTTGACCTGTAGAATGTGTTCGGTGAAGAATTTTAAATTGTATTAGCTGTAAATTTGGGTTTGTGGATACTTTAAATATGTTTGAGCATATACGATTCCAGAATGACTGATTTGTAGTTGTAGATAAATCTTTTTCCCATTTGGTAGTGGGTAGACATACTAAATTGTCTGTTCTCAATAATAAAATACATATTTTAGAGATTAGCTTAGGTGTTGTCAATCCAATAAATTTTTCTAGTACTGAGGTTAACTGTAAATCTGGGGGATTTATTTTGTGTGTTTCAGTGAGTAAAGACTTGAGCTGTTGATATTCCAGGAATCTACTTGTAGCTAAACCGAAAGTAGAAACCAATTCTTCGAATGAAATGATTTTATTGTCTGAGATGATATATTTGAGATGTGTTATTCCGTTATTTTGCCAGCTTGGAAAATTTATTGCCTTTTTGTTTAGTTGAAAGTCTGGATTGTTCCAAATTGGTGTGCGTTGGCAAGGAGCAAGCGGTGAACCAGTAATTTTCAAAAATTCCCACCAGGCTGTTAGTGAAGTACGTATGCTCACATTCTGACCTAAGCAAAGTTAAGGGAGCTGTGTTACTGAAATTAAGTTAGCTTGTTGTTAGATGTGCTATATTAACATATTTGGGAACCGTCTTTTCCCAGCGATGGGTTGCGGCAGGGAAGGGCATCCGCTGCGTAAAACATATGCCAGTGAGTTGGCGGTTCATTCTGCTGTGGCGACCCCGAAAGGGAATAAAGCCGACATGAAGATGGATGGATGGATGGGAACCGTCTCAAAAGTTACGGTCTGAAATTGTGTTGTTTCTTTACAAAATGTAGGCACTTTTGAGACGGTCATTAAATATGAGTATCATATTTCAAGCTAACTTAATGTCTGTAGTTGACTTTTGTTCAGGCCCAGGTGCAATAGTGCTTTAAACCGTTATAACTTGCATTATGCTACTACGTTGTAATGTAAAACATAACACTATTATATGGTATTTTAATCATCTGCTCAGTTTAATTTGCAGTATGATTAAATGTTAACCTCTATGATTATGCTTTCTACACACATAATTTTCTCTCTTCTCTCCATATTGTACTAAACTGTGTATGAAAGGTTTACATTTTCTTTAAATAGGGGTCATTTCGGGTACTCTTGTTTTCGTTCCCCACAACATAAAAATAAGTGAATTTGGGTACCATATGCTGCCACAAATTAGGCTAAACTAGTGATTACAAAACTTCATAAACAAATTACATTTTATTTATAACCCATGGAAATATGTAATAGCATTTTTTTATAAACTTAATCAACATTAGGCTTTTGTAAAGATGCTTTGGCGCTAAATAAATAAATGTATATTTAAAAAAAATTTGTGTTTTGTTAGCTTTTGATTGTGTTCCTTGAAACGCTTTGTCATTTTTATCATTCTAAATATCTGTAAACACAGTACAGCTGTATAACGGTTGTATGAAATGGAAACTAAATAATGGAGAATTGTGTCTTAATATGGCTGTAAACATATATGTTATATACAGTCAATGCTTTAATCTGTAATTCGGTGATAACCTTTAAATGAATGTATGGCGATAACCTGCGACGGTAAGATTTTTTAATACAGGCATTCGGTCGGGCAGCCGAATTAAGGGTCCTACTGGTTTGGCTGCTCCCTGACGTCACCGCAAACACGTGTGCTCGGGAGACGCACGCAAGCGTTTTCAGAGCTAGAATCTTTAACAGATGTTTAATAGTTGACGTTTTTATTTTAGGTTTTGTTTAGTGTGAAACACAAGCGCCGCTTCAATGGGTGGAATACAAAAAAAAAAGGTAAGACCGCGTTTCACTGCGAAACTGTCAAAAACAAGCCAAACGTTGAGTAGCGCAAGGCCCTGCAGACATTTAATGTGTTTATTTAAGGGGTATATTTACATCTATTTCTACATAGCAGTTTTAACATTAAAGCGGTAACATTTGAAGAATAAATTCACCTGTGAAAGTACGAGTCTGGCTCGTTTCTAAGCTGTAGTTGTCTCTGCTGCAGTATGAGAGTGGGTCAGCTACCAACTACATCACCAGGAACAGAGCTCGCAAGAAGCTGAGTCTGACTCTGGCTGATTTCAGGTGGGTCTCTCTCTCTTTATTACACCAGACGGGATGCTAAAGTACACCTGCTGTCACCTTTAACCCTTGTGTTGTGTTCGGGTCTGTGGGACCCATTTTCAGTTTTCATTAGAAGAAAAATAAAACAAGCATTTATCATATGAAGCTGAGATTCACTGGGCTTGACTCATTTACTGTGAAAAATAAATATCAGAACAGATTTTTTATGACCCCACACGTTTATATTACACACAAGGTGTTCGGGTCTACTCGACCCGGGGCATGTGTGAAAATGGTAGATTCTTTACCTTAATTCTCTCTTCCTACACAAACATAAATCACACATAAACATAACATTTTAGAATAAAATGGTGTGAATTAAAAGCGCCAAAATGCAATGGGTCCCAGCAGAGCCACCAACCCTGCCAAAGTAACAATAATGAGAACACCACACATGGTTCAAATTCTAAACGTGAAGAAATCAGGTTAAAGAACAATAAATAAAGTATATTTGCTGTTTACATCACTTGTTTCTTGGCTAAAGGAAATATTGTTTAAGTTTGGGTGAATTCAAATCTGCAAAAGGCAATGGGTCCACGAGACCCGCAAACACCGCCTGATTAACAATAACATGAACACCACACAAGGGTTACTCAAACACCGCCTGAGTAACAATAATATGAACACCACACAAGGGTTACTCAAACACCGCCTGAGTAACAATAACATGAAACACCACACAAGGGTTACTCAAACACCGCCTGAGTAAACAATCATATGAACACCACACAAGGGTTACTCAAACACCGCCTGAGGAACAATAATATGAACACCACACAAGGGTTACTCAAACACCGCCTGAGTAACAATAATTTGAACACCACACAAGGGTTACTCAAACACCGCCTGAGTAACAATAATATGAACACCACACAAGGGTTACTCAAACACCGCCTGAGTAACAATAATATGAACACCACACAAGGGTTACTCAAACACCGCCTGAGTAACAATAATATGAACACCACACAAGGGTTACTCAAACACCGCCTGAGTAACAATAATATGAACACCACACAAGGGTTACTCAAACACCCCTGAGTAACAATAATATGAACACCACACAAGGGTTACTCAAACACGCCTGAGTAACAATAATATGAACACCACACAAGGGTTACTCAAACAGCCTGAGTAACAATAATATGAACACCACACAAGGGTTACTCAAACACCGCCTGAGTAACAATAATATGAACACCACACAAGGGTTACTCAAACACCGCCTGAGTAACAATAATATGAACACCACACAAGGGTTACTCAAACACACGCCTGAGTAACAATAATATGAACACCACACAAGGGTTACTCAAACACCGCCTGAGTAACAATAATATGAACACCACACAAGGGTTACTCAAACACCGCCTGAGTAACAATAATATGAACACCACACAAGGGTTACTCAAACACCGCCTGAGGAACAATAATATGAACACCACACAAGGGTTACTCAACACCGCCTGAGGAACAATAATATGAACACCACACAAGGGTTACTCAAACACCGCCTGAGCAACAATAATATGAACACCACACAAGGGTTACTCAAACACCGCCTGAGTAACAATAACATGAACACCACACAAGGGTTACTCAAACACCGCCTGAGCAACAATAATATGAACACCACACAAGGGTTACTCAAACACCGCCTGAGTAACAATAACATGAACACCACACAAGGGTTACTCAAACACCGCCTGAGTAACAATAACATGAACACCACACAAGGGTTACTCAAACACCGCCTGAGTAACAATAACATGAAACACCACACAAGGGTTACTCAAACATCGCCTGAGTAACAATAATATGAACACCACACAAGGGTTACTCAAACACCGCCCTGAGTAACAATAATATGAACACCACACAAGGGTTACTCAAACACCGCCTGAGTAACAATAATATGAACACCACACAAGGGTTACTCAAACACCGCCTGAGAACAATAATATGAACACCACACAAGGGTTACTCACACACCGCCTGAGCAACAATAATATGAACACCACACAAGGGTTACTCAAACCACCGCCTGAGCAACAATAATATGAACACCACACAAGGGTTACTCAAACACCGCCTGAGCAACAATAATATGAACCCCACACAAGGGTTACTCAAACACCGCCTGAGTAACAATAATATGAACACCACACAAGGGTTACCTCAAACACCGCCTGAGTAACAATAATATGAACACCACCAAGGGTTACTCAAACAGCGCCTGAGTAACAATAATATGAACACCACACAAGGGTTACTCAAACACCGCCTGAGGAACAATAATATGAACACCACACAAGGGTTACTCAAACACCGCCATGAGCACAATAATATGAACACCACACAAGGGTTACTCAAACAGCCGCCCGGAGTAACAATATATGAACACCACACAAGGGTTACTCAAACCGCCTGGGCAACATAAATATGACAACCACACAAGGGTTACTCAAACACCGCCTGAAGTAACAATATATGAACACCGCACAAGGGTTACTCAAAACACCGCCTGAGCAACAATAATATGAACACCACACAAGGGTTACTCACACACGCCTGAGTAAACATAATATGAACACCCACACAAGGGTTTACTCAACACCGCCTGAGTAACAATAATATGAACACCACACAAGGGTTACTCAAACAGCGCCTGAGGAAACAATAATATGAACACCACACAAGGGTTACTCAAACACCGCCTGAGGAACAATATATGAACACCACACAAGGTTACTCAAACACCGCCCTGAGCAACAATAATATGAACACCACACAAGGGTTACTCAAACAGCGCCTGAGTAACAATAATATGAACACCACACAAGGGTTACTCAAACACCGCCTGAGTAACAATAATATGAACACCACACAAGGGTTAATCAAACACCGCCTGAGTAACAATAATATGAACACCACACAAGGGTTAAAAAGTGCGAATACACAAAAATAGTAGTAGTGTACCACGTATGGACATCTAGTCATCAACATGAAAATAATTCAATATTATGGTGCTGGACCAGAATGTTTAATTCATATTTTATTATGTTGCAAGTGTACAATTAAAGTATTTTTTTTTTACTATGATAATATTATATATTCATATTTTTCAGTGCTCTTTACACTCTTTTCAACTGCTTTATGCAAATGTATTTTATTAAAAGTGAAGCAACACTTCTTGCACTATTAGTTAATATTCTTGATATAATTTAATTCTATTATTGATTCTTCTATTAGTTAATATTAATCTCATTATTTTATAATGAGATTGCAAGTCCCCAAAAGGTGAAATAAAAAGCAACTGGACGGGTTCAGTAGTTATTGGCATGACACATCATCATAATTTTCTCACCCAAAACCCAGAAATATGATTAAAAGCTTCAGAAGAAGTTGTTCTGTGTTTGAAACACTTTAATAGTGTTTCACTTAATAGTGGAGAATAATCTCAGTTTTTCACATAGAAAATGTGTGCTGGGGTTATAGTTCTTCAATATGCCACATTATACACATTTTAAATAATTAAGAATAAGTATTTGACTGCTCTTAATGGTAGAAAATGTAGAAAACGTATTGAAACAGGGGTAAAGTTACATATTTTAATTGGTCTTTTAAGCTTAGTCCACTATCGAATTCGGATGTGAAGTGCTGCCTTCAAACACTAGGCATCTTTAGCAGGTTTTTCCTGTTGGCAGACACAAAGTCTAATCATTTCTGATAAATATGTTTAAACCAAAGACTCTTTCTCAGCGTTGTTGTTCTGCACGGTTCTGTTACTGTTACTCTTCTGGGTCGAACAGCACATCACTTTCTGCAACTGAGAGGAGCATCTATGCCCAAAAATGGTGGCCAAGAAGTGCAAAACACAGTAGCATAACGCAAAACACTTTAACTAATAAACATTTTACAAAACACATTTACAAGTTCAGAACACATTTACAAAATCAGCAGAAACCCTGTGATCAGAACTCCCGAATAAGTAGATATCTTCAATGTCCTCCAGGGACAGAGCGGCCATTACATTTACCTTTATGCATTTGGCAGACTGTTCTATATATTATGCCTGATCTGTGTTTGCGTGATGATTTTGTGCTTTTCTAGGCGGTTATGCATTCTGAAAGGAATCTATCCTCACGAGCCCAAAAACAAAAAGAAAGTGAACAAGGGCTCAACGGCCCCTCGAACCTTCTACCTGATAAAAGACATCCGCTTCCTCCTGCACGAGCCCATCGTTGCCAAGTTCAGAGAGTATAAGGTAACATGCTTTGGTTAAAACTTTTAGACTGCTTGAGAATGGTTGATTTAATTCATTGTATTTTAAGGGTTTACTGCTGAATAATAAATATTACAATATAAAAAAGTTGCGTTCCTTGTGGTAGAAAATGGGAAAGTAGCTTAGTCCTTTACTAATTTTATTTGTGAAAAATAAGCGTTTATTCATTTTGACCATTCATGATAAAGGCACTGTTTAAACAATTAGACAATGTTGTTGGTTTAAACGAACCACACAGTTACGAAAAAATCCAACTCTTGACTAGATCAAACTTTAATAATAATAATAATAATAAAAATTTAAAAACTGCCGGCTACGTTATTCTACATCTAAGAAGGCATCTGTGTTTCTGCTCTCCGTCGTTCCCTGAAGGGATACCTCCTAAACGCCAGCAAGCAGCTTACTGCTTAGCCTCGATGCTAAATTTTAAATCAGGTTGTAAACATTTAAAAGGTTGTTTATTAATGTACCTTTCATTAACCCCAGATTTTTGTTCGAAAACTGCGTAAAGCATATGGAAAGGCTGAATGGACGGGCGTGACGAGACTGAAAGAGAACAAGCCTGCGTATAAACTGGACCACGTGGTGAAAGAGAGGTGAGGGCAGGGATGAGGTTGTAATTCGTCACGAGGGCTCAGAAAACCGGAGAGCTGTGTGTGTGCAGGTACCCCACCTTCATCGACGCGCTCCGAGATGTGGACGATGCCCTCTCCATGTGTTTTCTCTTCTCCACGTTCGCCCGCACAGGGAAGTGTCACGTCCAGACTATTCATCTGTGCAGGAGGCTGAGCGTCGAGTGGATGAACTACATCATCGCCTCGCGCTCCCTGAGAAAGGTAACGATTGTGAGATTTCAGGAACCTTCTCATTTAGTTTGGTTCCTTGTAGTTTTGAGAAGAATCTTAGAAAAGGCAGATTGAATAAAATTTAATATTTTGATATGAGAATGAGCTTTTTTTTTTTTATTTGCATTACCTAAGGGAAATGTTTTTTTTCCCCCAAATAATTTTGTTTAATCTGTTTCCTAGGATTCTTTCAAGTAGTTTGTGACTTGCTTGTGAATCCTTTTTCTGTGTTTTATGTAATAATTTTTTTTGTAACTGTGTACTGAGCCACGTTATCAATAAACTTGAATATAACTGTTCCTTGCACTGCCCTGCTGGGTTTTTCTTACTGGCACAGAAAGTTTCTGATGAATTATCTTCTGGTAAAGCAAAAGAAAAACAAACAGCCTGGGACTTCAAAAAACACACTTTCCTTTCAGTGCAGGCAGCAGGTTAAACGTTTTCTTTCATTTCTTAGGTCATGAATTCTGTTCGTGACGCCATTATAATGTGGTTGTTTTTATCCCGCAATTTAGAATAAACTCAGAAATAAAGACCAATCAAAACATTTTCATTCTAGCTTGTCTCTTTTTACTGGTTGACCATAAGAGCTTAAGTACAGAACAGCAAAGTGTGCTACACAAACCAGACTCGCATCTGTGGCTCTTAGCGCCTCTCGAGCCTCGTTATTTGGGTTGTATACAGGTGTGTTTCAGTTTACGTAATGTAATAATCTAAGTCTGACCATGTTTCTCACGATTGGAACATAAAACTTTTGTAACATGTGCCACGTTGGCTCTTTTCCTGCGATGTTGATGGGCAGTTATAACAACCTTGGAAGGTTATAGCGGTTCTCGGACGCCAGACTGATATTTTTAAGAACTAAGATGAATTGAACAGTTTTTAAGTTAAATCCCTCAATTGCCGGTTCAGTTCTTTGCATAGGACCCAGTCAGTGTATTGTCAGATGTCGAGCAATATTTAAAACGTGTTTCTCCTCCGCAGGTTTTCCTCTCCATAAAGGGCATTTATCACCAGGCTGAGGTCCTGGGACAGACCATCACATGGATCATACCGTACCAGTTCGCTCATGATGTGAGTAGATGTTCAGGCTTGTCCTGTGTGTCTGTGAGAAAGTGTGCTTAGACTTTATTGAGGCCAGCACACTTACCAACCAATAATCTTCATGTTTAGCAGTATTTACTTTAGGGGTGGGCCATATCGTATGGTCCACGATAATACTGGTACAATTGTTAATATGGTTTGTAGTTTTCATATCGCAGTACTCTTGACGTAATGACATCATGTGTTTTACGCACGCCACGCACCGGCACACTGCCGCTTCCACCTTCAGTTCAGAAGAGCATGATAAACAGTGGTGGAAAGCAAGTATGGCTTCAGGAAGTTCAGAGAAAGAGTTACATCCCAAAATCAAGTGATTTCAGTGCTGTGGAAGTGGTTTGGTTTTGAAGGAACAGCTGAAGCTTATTTTCCCACAAATGCTCTTCTATGAAAAGAGACGAGCGTCCGTGACTACAGATGAACTACAGGTGACCGGTGTCAGAGCTCTTCGAGTGGACAAGACCATCACTCTTCGATCATCTTCACTGCGATCGGGACGTTTATATTCATCTTGTTTATTTATCATTTGCTAAATGTAGAACTGGAACCAAAGAATGTGAACTGCGTGCGCACTGTAATGCTAAGCGTTCCTAAGTACTGTAGTTCTTGTACTATGACGTTATCAGAGAATACGCTGATAAACTAGAAAATTAAAACCAACAAACATTCACATTTAATATCACTACAGTAATATTGTTATTTATTTTATATAAAATCCTCTAATTACACAGATGGATAGATATATGTAGTTTCCTTGTGAAGATATTTTAAGGTGACTTGTGCATTTTATGCTAATGAAGTTGTCACTTACTGCGTACAGTTGTATTTTCTTGAAATTGTTCAAATATTTGCATTAAATATTTTGTCATCAAAAATATAGTTTTATATAGTTATTGCCATATTTTCCTAAAATAAATTGATATTAATTAAGGGCCATATCGCCCACCCGTAATTGTACATTATGATGTTGTCCATAGATATCTCTCTCTCTTACTGTGTGTGTTTATATATATATATATATATATATATATATATATATATATATATATATAGTATATAAATAAACATGTGTGTGTATATGTTCTTCAGCACCCTACTGACGTGGATTACAGAGTGATGGCCACATTCACGGAGCTCTACACCACCATACTCGGCTTCGTCAACTTCCGGCTGTACCAGATGCTCAACCTCGTCTACCCTCCGAAGGTATCGATGTCGGAACTTCAGAAATGTGTTCTTGAAAATTCCTCTGCAGGTAAGAAATGAGTGCAATGTGTTTTTGGTGTTTGTTAGCTGGATGGAGAGGGGGAGAGCAGCCTCAAAACGGAGTCTGAAGAGGATTATGCCCTGGAGTCAGAGAGCTTCTCTGAGGTACCGTTCGTTCTGGTTAACTCTGGTGTGGGATGCCTCAAGAGTGTGTACTGATCACTTCTCTCCCTGCAGAAACTGTCAGCGCTCAGCGCCAGTCTGGCCCGGATGGTTCCTCGGGTGGAGGACGAGGAGGAAGCTATTCTGGATCAGTTTCCTACAGAGGGGGTGAGGATCTGATATCTAGAGAACATACATCAAAGTCAAACCCAGGCGGGTACATCTGGCTCACGAATGTATTTTATATGGCCCCTGAGATTATATTCAAATACTATTTCAAAGGCCCCAGCCAAACACTACACTACATTTCCCACAATGCACTAGTAGTCAGCAACATCAAGAATAGAACTGATTTTCTTTTATCTAACTCCAGTAATTTGGACAAACAATACCAACCAAGAGGTCTGGCTGCGTGAAATAGATCTGGTGCTGCGTAACACAGAAATGAATGTGTTTTAGAGCGCAGGCCACTGCGCTACCTCTGCAATGGGATTAATTTATGAATAATGACCCCGAAATACTCCCTCGGTTGGTGGAACTGTGTTATTTCAGCAGAAGGAATGTGTATTCCACTCTACATCAGCCTTCAGATTCATCGGTTTTCTAAGATCAACTAAAAATCTAAGCATCTTTAAAAATATTCCACAGAGAGGAATATTGCATTTCCACCATTTTCAACATTTTTAGATCAATGTTTTAACAATGGTATAATGCAAGATCAGCACTTTGAACAGAAGTTTAAAGCCACACTTGAATTGTTTTTCATTTCATTTTAATTCAAGCTTGAGATTTTGATGCAACGGTGCATTCTGGGATTGATTCTGGGATCCCCTGGGCTTGATTCAAATACTTCTGGTTCAGAGTAATACATGCCAAAGTGTGAACCAATTCACGGTAGTTCCACATAATAATAAGAATATTTGTCAGAAAATCTTCTTGTTCGCCCAAACTCTGGTTTTTCTGTTTCCAAAGTCATTCAAACCCAAACTAATGCAGGTTTATGTTTCTCTAAAAACCTTCCAGCGTTCTCATAGAGGAGAGTCACGAGACGCTTGTTATTTAGTCACACATCACACGCCTCGAGTCACTGAAACGTTTAACCGCCGGCGCCTTTAATAGCTGTTTGGGTTGAATCTCACGTCCCTGTGTTTCGTGTTCACTGAGGGAGGCTGTTGCTATGGTTACACGCCGAAGGTGTTATAACAACACTCTGATGTAACCAGAAGATCATGCACACCCATTCTAAAGCTTTTTTTTTAAGGTTTTGAGTTATGTGGTCCGTGATTGGCAGGAGGAGTCGGGGACCATGGAGGCGAGGGAGAAGATGGAGCTGGAGCTGAGCCGACAGAGGAAGATCTTTGAGGGCCTGAAGTTTTTCCTCAACAGAGAAGTTCCCAGGGAATCGCTGGCTTTTGTGATCAGGTGAAGCAGTGTTACACACCAGTTCTTTAATTCCACTGTGATTAAGCTGATTAACCTCTTTAATTCCATCAGACTGTTACTCGATCTAGAACTGTTTCAGATTCAGCTGTAAATGTGCAGTCTTGTAAAAAAATATCATATTTTTATTGCCGGAATAAGTTTCACCTCACACTAAAAAATTCAAACCTATTGTTTCCCCTCGTAAATTTGATATAAATTATTTACTTTTTTCCTCCCTTCTCCTGAAAGATTCACATTACATTTTTTTTCTTACCCTCTTACATTCCCCCCTAAATTAGATTCACTAATTGTATTTACTGATTTCCCTTCCCAGTAGTTTTTCTTGCCCCTCTATTTTCTACTGAAATTTGACTTCAATTATTGAATTTTCTTTTTCATTTTATTCTCCTCCAAGAACCAGATTCACAGATTTGATTGTCATTTTTCACCTTCCCCAAAAAGTCATAATTTTTTCCCCTCACAAATGATTTCAATTTAAATGATTAACTTTTATCTACCCGTCTCCTGAAAGATTCACATTGAATAATTGAAGTTATTTTTTTCTTGCCTGATTGTTTTTTTAAACCCCTCCCCCTTGAGTTGCGCCTCACCTGAGTTACATTTCAATTAGTTTTATTTTAATTTATTTGTAATGTTTTGTGTGTAGCAAGCCAAATTGCCTGGTTTGGTTTACATATTGCCAAACTTTATTTTATCTGCATGGTGGCGTTTGACATGTCTCTTACCCTCATAAACGTCTCCTCTGCAGGTGTTTCGGTGGCCAGGTCTCTTGGGATAAATCTTTGTGCATCGGCAGCACTTACGAGGTCACGGATGAAAGCATCACACACCACATCGTGGACAGACCCAGCATCGACACGCAGTACATCAACAGGTCAGAAATAACCTCATTCCCTGACTCTCCCTTCACTCGATTCTCTTAATCATTTATGTGATGATGATGAAAAATATCTCGAGGGTCTCCTAATCCTCAATCTGACATCAAATACAAAATATGCGTTCTCACAGATACTACATCCAGCCCCAGTGGGTATACGACTCCATCAACGCTAAGATGCTGTTACCAGTGGAGGAGTATTTCCTGGGAGTGAGCATGCCGCCCCATCTCTCGCCGTTTGTGGAGGAGTCGGAGGGAGATTACGTGCCGCCTGAGAAAGTCAAACTCGTGGCTCTGCAGAGAGGGGAGAAGCCAGGTGGGCCTCTGCACACTCTTTCATTTTCCTTTGTTCTTAACCTTCTGATTCTATGAGAATGATGATTTTGCAGAAAACGAGGTGGAGGAGGAAGAAGAAGAAGAAGAAGAAGAGGAGGAGGAGGAGGAGGAGGATGAACAAAGTGAGGATGAGGAAGAGGCAGAAGATGAAGCAAATCTGGCTGAAATGGAGAAGAGGTCGAAGGGGAAGGTTAGTTTTTGCTTTGGAAGACATATCCTGAGTGGCTCAGAAATTAAAGAACAAAAACGTACGATATGATGTAAAGCATGAAAATATTATACGATTATTATTTTATAGTGAATGTTTTATTTATTTTTTTATTAAAGAATTTACAGAAATTGGCAATAAAATAAACTAAACAATTATTGTGTTCCCAAACATTACTGATAAAGCATTGATGCTGTTTTTCCAATGTCACAATTGGATATATAAAACTAAAATACGCAATCGATGGGAATCTTGTGATCAATAGGTTTTGTAAGAACAATTTTTTTTAAATGCCCAATTTTTAGGCCTTAAAAAGTCTTAAATTCACTATTCTAGTGTTTTTTCACAGCTCTTATTGGGAAAATCAAAAATGTCTCATTTGATTATATAAAACTAATCTAAACGTGTTCTGTTACTAATAATATTTAGGTTAGATTTATGTGCACACTAAAATAAATAATATATAGAGATATAGACCCATTTCTGGTAACCCCTTTAATTCAGTAATCTGATTTTTATATGAATGTGCTAAAGCTATTGTTTAAATAAACACGTTTTTGTGAGTTGCTCTTATTTAGCACATGTAATTCGCAGTATTTGGCCTCTGATGGAAAACCAATGCACTCGTCGATCATCGTGACTGTGAGAGAGGTTTGTGGTATTATTCAACGGATCGGTTACAAATTGGCAATTTCATGTGTATTGCTCTTAAAAAGAGCCTTAATATTACTGTTCTAGGTCTTTAATAGTTTTTTCACAACTCATATTTTTCTGATGTCCATGTAAAGCTCATTTGATATGTTTTTGCTGTTGCTTGGGGTTGCCAGAGAAAAGGCTCCTAAAAAAAGAATTATGGTTGCCACAGTCTGAGAAAATGCTCATATACACTCTAAATTGTAAAAGTGATGGTTAGGGTTGCCAGATAATGACACAAGACTCATGCAGTTGTAAAGCTTGGCAGAGATTGAGAAATCGCTCATAAACTTTGGGAACCCCATGACGAGAAAACCTTTGAAAATGTTCAAAAACATAAAAGTGATCATAAGGGTTTGGAACAATGTATTTAACGCTTACTGTTTCTTATGCAAAAAATGTTGTTGATGTTCTGATATATGTCTTAAAGTGGATCCCTAAAGTTCTTAAAAAGTCTTAAACTTGAGCTTGTTAAAACTGCAGAAACCCTGTTCCTTCCGGCCTGTTCAGATCTGTTTGGTGTTGCACTGAATATCTACTCAAACTAGAAGCTGCATGTTGTCATTTTTTGACTAAAACTAAAATGTTGCCATTTAATGCAAACATAGCTGTTTTGTGGCACATAATGTGAACTCAAACTAAAATGCGAGTTTGTCCTGCAGAGCCTCTCGGTGAAGGTGACTCCTGGTAAAGTCAAGCCGGAGAACCGAACGCGAGCAGCCGAGGAGGAGAAAGCAGAGGAGAAGAGGTTGGCTATCATGATGATGAAGAAGAAAGAGAAATATCTCTACGACAAGATCATGTTTGGCAAGAAGAGGAAAGTCCGAGAGGTAAGATTGTTTTTGCAGTCGTTATTTTTCACGTGTGTTTTGATCTCCGGGTCACAGACAGTTCCTGCAGCGCAGTGGCAGCAGTTCGCTCTCCTTTAATGTCTCTTTAAAAGCTTTAAATATGTGTAAAGCTTTAAAATCACCTGATTTCCAATGAGTGTCTGATGTGTTAAACACTGAGGATTAAGGAAACATATAATATTGTTTGGAATCTTTCCACCTCTTGAACGCATTCTCCACCCAAAAAACACTTTCAAGTGTCCTCATCTGCCAATGAGCTTTAGATATTAATTTAAAACACAGACATGAGCCTTTTTTTATTGCAGACGAATCTAAATCAAGACTTAAATACTGGAACTGATATCCAGAGCACATACATCAAAGTCAAACCCAGGGGGCAGATCCGGCCCACGAATGTATTATATATGACCCCTGAGATTATATTCAAATACTGTTTCAAAGGCCCCAGGCATACGCCAATGTTTTGTGCTCACCAACACTACATTTCCCACAATGCACTAGTAGTCAGCAACCTAAAGAATCGAACTGATTTTATTTATTTGTTTATTTTTCTTAAATGCAATACTGACCACTTTTGGTCAAACAACTCCAGTAATTTGGACACACTATCAACCCGACCCCTGCCTTGCAAGAGGCCTGGTTGCATGAAATAGATCTGGTGCTGCGTAACACAGAAATGAATGTGTTTTAGAGCGCAGGCCACTGCGCTACCTCTGCAATGGGATTAATGCTCGAATAATGACCCGGAAATCATCGCTCGGTTGGTGGAACTGTGTTATTTCAGCAGAAGGATTGTGAGTGTCTGATGTGTTAAACACTGAGGATTAAGGAAACATATAATATTGTTTGGAATCTTTCCACCTCTTGAACGCATTCTCCACCCAAAAAACCCTGTCACGTGTCCTCATCTGCCAATGAGCTTTAGATATTAATTCAAAACACAGACAGGAGCCCTTTTTTATTGCAGAAGACACTAAATCAAGACTTAAATCCACATAATCATCTCCTCATCTAAACTCTGAGAATGATCGTAAGAGCCGGGACATGAATGCTGGCGAGAGCAGGCTTTCTGACCATTTAGACTAGGAAACAATAATGTGGATTTAAGTTTTTAATTTAATCAGAAAGTATTTCTAAACCCTCGTGCCAGACAGACGTTCATGAGTAAATTCTAACTGAAAGAGTTCTTTAAACAACTGTTCGATGTGAAGCGGCCTTGAGGCATCACCGTGCAGGTAGACATTCCTTTGTTGTTTCAGAGTGCTTTGGTTAATGGTTAAGAGAGGGAAGCTAATAATAATCGACAGCCAGCACTCGAGCTGCAGAAAGCCTGCATTCAGCTCATTACTGAAGCTTGGATGACCTTCACTGACTCATGAATGTACCGCACACCTTCCAACAGGCAAACAAACTCGCCGCCAAGAGGAAAGCACATGACGACGCCAGCAAAACTGACAAGAAGAAGAAGAAAAAGAGTTGATAAACGAAAGCAAGGTTTGTTCAAAAGGTTTGTGAGGAGAGACTGCGCTCTCGACCGAGCGTTGAACCAGGACTCACGGAACTCGAGCTCTCATTCTCTATTTTCTCATCTGTTGTGTGTCGTGTTTAGTTAGTCAGTTCTAATAAAAGAAAGATCATTATCGACGATAATGAGTGTTTTATTTTTGGTGTGTCTGTCTGTTTCTGTGATGCGAGTTGCTGATTAGAAGTTTTGCATACAGAATAAACTGTTCATTAAATGCGTGTTGCTGAATTACTTAATCAGATATACTTAATTTTTTTTTTTGGCTGGAAATAATTGTCATCATTCAGATATAGCTCTTAAATTTGGAGCATTTTAAGGGTAAAACTGTGGGGCTGTAAGATTCCTGACACTGATATTTTGAGAATATCCTGGTTAAATGTTTAATATCTAAGCACTTTTATTATGTAATCCTTGTTTTTACTCACTCTGTAAAAAGGGGAGTATATGCTTCTCCTAAAGCTTAAAAAGAAACTTTGTGATTTTCTTTTTTTTTTTTTTTTTTTTTTTTAATTGCAGGGTAAAATTGTGGTTTTTAAGAGCTTAAAGCCTGTATTTTTCAAAAATAAATATTTCTTTTATTTTTACATTTATTTTTCAAAATAACTCACTAAAACAGTCTACAGTGAGTACAAGCTTTGAATGCAATTTTCTTTATAATTATTTATTTGTTTAGTTGGGAACTGTGAAGTTGAAAACGAAGATTTCCTAAAAGAACAGCCATTAAAGAAATTGTGTTTTTCACAGTTTTATTTCTTTTAAGTTTGGAATTAAACATCCTGCATCTGTGCGTCCTCCGGTACGACATTAATGACCTGAAGTGTTTCCTCCTGTGGATACAGCTTTTGTGCTCTGTTATAGTTGAGTTTCTGCGGTACCTAGCGCTTGATAGACCCCAGGGCTGATCGCTGTTCTGTGCGGCGGTCCCTGAGAGGGTTTACATTGTTAAATCTCTGCACTCGGATGAAAAGCCCTGCTGACACGCCCTTCTCTCGAACATCTCACCATCCAGCGCCTTTCAGCTTTCAGATGCATCCCTTTGGGACTGCTTTCATCACTGAAATTCTAAAGATAAATTCTGTGTTAAATGGGCCATTATTAGCATAAATAAGCTTTTTTATTAGTAACTCATGTCTCAACAAGACTGGGTAACACATTAGTAAAAAAAAAAGTGGCATGAGTCCTTAGCGAATAGTTCATTAATTATACCTATAAGCCACTCGAATAAATCAACACAGCAATTATTGCCTTAAGTGATTTTGTTTCTGATGCAGTAATCGACACTTTGAGGTCACCTCAGTCAAACAATGCACTTATAGAAATCAAATAGACTGTACTTTATAATCATTACATACCATGAATAATTTGTTAAGCATTAGCAAATAATTTATTAATAATATATAAAACATTGTTTCTATTTCAATACACATTTGAAGCCGTTTATAAATATTAGTTTAAGCTGTTAATTCTTGGTTAATAAGCATCTACATATCATGCTTAATAACATTAATTTCATGCTTTATTGAGGATCAGTTAATCATTTATACACTAAACTTTTAACTATTGAAAAAGCAGTTATTAATTGTAAGGGATTCATGGGATCGTTTAGAACGTTTTCATCAATTATTAAACTATTTGCAAAAGCACATTCATTATTATTATTCAGACATATAGTAACACCTAATAAATGCTTTAATAACACATTCCTACTGTAACTCATGAATAATTTTGCTAGTTATATAACATTTACTAGCTGCCAGGTAACTTTTTTTGTGAGCTCATCTAAAAGTTAGGATTATTTATTACTTGTAAAGCTTTATAAACTTTATAAGGTATTAAGTAACTATTTGCTAATGCCCAAGTAATGATTTAGTGTGCAGTTCTTCTAAAGCGCTACCATTGACGGAATAATTAAGTAATTACAAGTTATCAATGATCTCACTCACAATGAACTTTAATGGGACCAATGTTCATATTGAGACTGGTATTTTTCTCCTAATGCTTTTCATGTACTTTGAATTTGAATGTTTGGCTTAGTTCAAAAACACTTTAATATGAATGTACACCACTTTTAATGGACCTCTTATTTTACTAATATTCATGACTGGAGTTGGGAATAAACCGTGTGATTTGTACGTTAAGATTCTGTCCAATAGGCCAAAACTCTGCTGTTGTGAACTGATCCTCTCTGAACATGTGCGAGAGCTTCCTACAAAAAACTTCAATGAAGATTTATCTAATATGATCTTACTTCATAACAACCGTAATTGTATAATGTTGGGAACTTGACTGTAATTTGATCATTTGTAGATCCGCTGAGAAAAAAAAGAGTGCTTTGGAGTGCGTAAAATTTCTCTTTGTGATACTTCGGAGGCCTGGACGGAGTCAGTTTCCTCTGGTTTAGGATGGCAGGCTTAATTATTTAGCTCTCAATGGCTCCCGGTCTCAATTTCAGCCTTTTGTGACTGAATTTTTGCTGCGCCAGCACTTCACTGCCATAACTCTCATGTAAAGACTGAGTTTATTTTAAGATCAAAATAGGATCTCTCATTTATCTGTTTAATGAATCTTTTTCCAATGTAAGGGGCATTTCTTAATCCAATGCTCTACCTGCTGAGCTACAGGGGCTTGAAAAAAAATTACTTGATTAGGTCTTCTAAATATGAATACTGCTAAAACGATGCATTATGTTGATTCCTGACTGTGTACAAACAGGTTTTATTCTCACTTGTGCTGCTTTCTGTCTATTCCATCTGCAGCTTTGCTATTGTGAGGTACCACACAATTTTATTTTTATAATAAAAGTCCAGCTCTAATGTGGGGTGTCACAGGGGTCTAGTTTGGGAGCTCTTCAGTTTTCAATAATGTTTTCTCAATTTCTTCCATACACAGCTCAACTCTCATATGAGGTGCCACAGGAGTCTATTCTGAGGCCACTTCAGTTTCGCTTTTGTTTTCTCTGTTTGTTCCACACTAAGCCCAACTCTCATATTTGATGCCACAAAGATCGTCTTTGAGTGCATTTCTTTTTCATTGATGTCTTTTCTGTACGGCCCATCAGTCAAACGAGGAACCCCAGGGGTCTACTTCTCTACTACTACAGGGGAGCAGCTTCTATTATTGGTCATGTTTTCTCGTCTGTTTCACCCTAAGCCTAAATGTCCCATAAGGTGGTATAATTTAGGGCTGTTTATTTCTCACTTGTGTTTTTTTTTTGTCTATTCCATCTGGAGCTTAACTATCGTGGGGTACCACAGGAAATATTTTGAGGATTTCCGTGAGACGAAATGTGAACCACAGATGATTTGCATATTCTGTCAATGGGAATTTTTTGTCATAAAAAAATCAAAATCATTCGCTCTTCTGAGAGGCAGCTCATGATAAGAAAAATTTTAATATTTTTGCGTAGGAAGCTCTGACCTTTTTAACCCTTGTGGGCTTCAGTCCGGGACACATATTAAATCTTGATGTTTTATTCATGTTGTTCACACAGAAACATGCCGTGTTTACCATCTGCATTCCAGCGCCCGGCACGAGCCTGACGCACAAACAATGAGCCGTGTGTGGAGAATATTCAACAGCTATACAGAACTATAAGCATTAGATTGAAAAAAACAGCGAGGACAGAGTGATGTTAGTCACAACGTTTAATTTTGATTTGGCATTAAGTGCAAAGTGAAAAACGAAAACCACTGAAGCAACTGTTGGAGCTCATGTTACCATATTATTGTTAAAGTTTGGTAACTTTATTTCGTAAACCAGATTTTCCTTTATAAGCTAATGCAGCCTATTCAAAACAAGTTCACAGCAAAACTCCAACCTCTGAAACTGATCTGGAGACTGCAATAGGAGAAAGGTGTAGCCAGAAGGATGACGAGTCATTAGCGCTATAGTTTAGTATAGTGTATTCAGTTTTTGGTACAGGATATTTCTTTCCCCACAATTACACAGTTTCATATATTTCTCCACACTTTAACCTTCAAACTAGTTGTAATTTACTTCTTTAATTTTAGTTTTGTTTAAAAGAAAGTTGAGATTTTACTTGGGAAGATTTTTTTGTGGGATTTCTGTAATTTTTAAAAAGTTTTCAGTAAATGCTTTCTAAACTGCTGTTTACTGGAGGGGTGCTTGAAATTCACTCAATTGTTTTGCAAGTGAAGTCTTATTATTAGTCTGCCATTGTATTTGTTCTTTTTTTCTCTCCTGTTTAAACATGTCACTACTCTAGAGGAAGCTGCTGATTGGTTGTCGCAGCTACGACTATCCGCCAAAGCACAACACCTCGACATTGCGCTAATGACATCAAACATGAAACCGCATTATTCTTGGCGCAAAGGAGCATTATCTGCAGGAGAAACCACAACATCCACTCCTCTGATCAATACAAAATATGCGATTTCCATTGACTTAACATGCACTGTAAAATTAATTCTGTAAAAAAGAGAGACAGTGCTGGTAGGAAATTTCTACATTTGAAATTAGCCATTTGTGTGTAGTTCTGTGAATGCTAGTTCGGGAGGAGCGATCATTCGATTAGCGAACATCAACCGGTGTTTCCAATCCTCCTCCACTCCCTAAGAGATAAAACCCTAACAACACCGTTCCTTTTTGACTATTAAAAGACAAACTTCCTCCTCCACCCCATCTCCACTCTTCCCGAAAAGGATCTCTTTGGGGGGTGTTGGGTAACCCTAACCGTTTTGGGCCCGGGTGATCTCACGGCCCCGTGGCCCTTCTGTGGACGGCTCGCGCAGTACGCTTACCCAATTCTCGCAAAAACGTAGCTTGCGTTCCTGGGCTGATTCTATGTAAACAAACTTATGAAGTTAAGTAGAAAAATATTTATAATTTGTGGGACATAATAGTTATTTTTTGTATCATATGTTTTTTTTTAAAGTGGCCATTCTTTAAATAGTTTTTTAAAAAATTATAATTTTGGAGCCCCTTGCTTTTATTGAGCTAGGACTGTATTTAGAGGAAGTGATGTTGAAAAGTGAGAGGCTCAGGATTCAAACTCATGTCGTCTGAGGCACAGCTGGATTATTATGTCCGGCTTACTGAAGCGTTTCATTTTACCAGCAAGCAGGATGAGCAGAAATAATATTGTAATGTTATTGTAAAATAACAGCAAACGTCGTTCTACACCCTGACTGCGATCACAGTTATGTAACACGTGATTTTATTTTATTGTAAAGAAAAAGAGCACAAATATTGACACTCATTGGTTGAAGAAACATGCACAACAATGCTACTGGACTTGCCCTACTGGTTAGTAATAATGGCTAAATAATGGGTTTTATTTGTTTCAGAAGCTCAGCGTTTTAGCTTTTGTCAAAACAATCCAAAAGCTTTCCAGTGGCATTGCATTAGCCTGCAGCACAGAATCCTCATGTAATAATTGATGAGAGACTGTTGAATTCTTAGAAGACAAAAGCACGCCCGAAGTGGTGATGCAGACCTGAATTTCTTGGTAAAAGGGAATGGGAGAAGAACAAAGGGAAACAATGGTGCCAACTCAAGTGCTGTGTCTGACAATGAGAGCATTCCAAAGCTTTGTAGTTTGATGGACAGTGTGTAAGCTCAAGTAAGCTACTTTATGATGAAAACTGCGAATCAAACATCTGGATATACTTATGGATTATACATATCAAAAGTTGGATCGAATTTGGATTTTATCTTTTGGAATAGAAAAGTAGCAATGATTCTGTTCCTCTACCAACTCTCTCTGATGTTCTTGGTTTCTTGGTTGGATTTTGCTTGCACGAGGCTTTTTCTCAAAGTTTAAGCTATTTCATCCATTTCAAGAAAGATTTTCCACCAAACCAAAATCTTCTACTGTTCAATTTTGGTGAGCCTGCTCGAGTTGTAGCCTCAGTTTCCTGCTCTCAGCTGACAGGAGTTGCTCCAGGTGGGGTTTCCTGCTGCTGCAGCCCATCCGCCTCGAGACTGAACGTGTTCACGCCTATTCTTCTGCATGCTTCGGTTGTAACAAGTCTGTCCATTTTTCTTTGACCTCTGGCATCAAGAAGGCATTTGCACCCACAGAACTGCTGTTCACTGAAAATTTCTCCTTTTCTGACCCTTCTCTGTTAACACTAAGGATGGTTGCTCATGAAAATTCAGTCGATCAGTAGCTTCCGAAATACCGTCTAGCATCAACAACTGTGCTACATTCAAAGTCACTTAAACGTTGCTCGGTTTGAACTACACCAGTTCGTTTTAACCATGCCTAATTGCATGAGTTTCAGCCATATGATTGGCTGATTAGAAATTTGCAATAACGAACAGTTGGAGAAATAATGAAGTGGCCGGTGAGTGTTTCAATGTGTGTAAATTACTACAGAAACCATGTAACTTCATGGTGTTCTCCTTCTCAGCAAAGTTTACTGTTCTGCTGTCCGCTGTCCAGATCATTAGTGGTGCCAGTTCATTCAATAGATACTTTGTTGTCCACTCAGCTGCAGTACAGAGAAAAGTGTGCCCAAATGTTCTGGTATTCAGGAAAATCCAGGTTCATTGGACAGCTCGCCAAGATTATCACTGTGCTCACCATATACGTTTGTGTGGGTGCGTGTGTGCGTGAGAGAGACAATGGGTTAATTCTGTGTAAACTTGTGATACTCCCACATACAGTGGTAATGAGTTCTCAACTCTGATCCACATTTAGTGCAGTCATCATGAATACTCAGATTTGATTAGTTTAACTTATCACATTCCTAAAGGTGCCCCATTTCTTCCAAGTTTTAATATTGTTCCCTCATCAAGAACAGGCTTAAACCACATTCAGATTTGTTCATGCATGCTTGTGTAATGCTATTTTCTTTTTCAGGGATCGTAAAATGGCTCAATGGCTGTAGCGATGTCCACTAACCAATTAGACTAACCGCTAATGTAGCTCATCTCTATGTATGATGAACGTACGCACTGATTGACCTGAAAGTGTAACCGTAGAAGATCCATGACGCATAAACAATGAAAATAAGATGTTTTTTGATATCCCCAGCTAAAACTGTATAAATATATTAGTCACAAATGGGTAGATTTTCTGTGTGCCAAAAAGTAAACTCCAGCAGGGGGCGTGGCGGAAGAATGACATTGGGAGGAACAGTGAGTACAAGACTCGATTGTGCACCACAACCATTTGAAGAGATTCAAAGACATTGTTTACTTTAAATTCTGCCTTTTGAAGGTTATTAAGGGTACAGTGATAATCTAGAGGGGTCAAATATTTATTATAAATGATTTAAAAGGGGAATAATATGGCACCTTTAACAATATTTTTTTTATTGCACTAATTTACACCTTGCGTTAACTCCAGTGACTTTTTAACAATGAAGGTTTAAACAAACAGTAGCACATTTCCATCAAACAAGATCAAAGTCTTTAAAGATGGGTTGGGTTCGAAGTTACAGTATGTGAAATCTAATTTTAAACCTAACCTCTGGATAAACATATATTTTTAGCGTTTATTGCCAAGCTGCACTGTCTCATTGTCAAAGTGAGTGGGTGCAGTTTGGGACTTTGTGTACAACCATCTCTGTTCTCTTATCCCTGCCTCGTCTCCTCTCACACGATTAACGTCCATTCTATCAGCTTTTCCAGCCCTTTAAACAAGAAGAGGTTCTCAATGGCCCTCTGTTTCCAGCCTGAATAGAGCAGATCCCTCCTCCTTTCTTTGTTCCATTGTTTTCCCTCTCTCCTGCTCACTTTCCCTAACTAACCCTGTTCCATTCTCAAACTCTTCCTCTGCTGTTCTCTTTCTCACTCATTGACACATGCAGAGTGAGAGAGAGAGAGAGAGAGGGAGGGAGGGAGAGAGTGAGAGAGAGAGAGAGAGAGAGAGGGAGGGAGTCTGTGGGTCCCCAGACACAGCTCATGCGTCACCCAGAGCCTCTTCAGTCTGCTCTTCAGCCAGCTCAGCTTTACACTCACTGCACATGAGTGTGTTTGTGTTTATGTGTGTCAGCCAGAGCTGCTCTGGTCTCCAGCTCATGCACACACGGAGCAGGTGCCGGATTCAAAACCAGCAGGTAGGAGTGTGTGTGCATGCGTGTGTGTGTTCAGGGTGAATGAACAGTCTCCTGGAAGGTAGTTTCACACAGGATAAGAGGAGAGCAGAGCTGATAACCTCAGATGCCATGAAGTTAATCACTGAAACATTCGATGTCTTTCTCATTCTTTTCCTCTTCAGAGTCATTATCTGCACATCAAGCGCTGATGGGGGCTTCTACATGATCTGGTGAGTGAGCTGCCGATGCTTTTCTGTCTAAAAACAAGTATAGGATGTGTTCGGTGAAGATGTTGTAGTTTGTTGTTGGTGAGATTTTAGAATGATGTTAAAACAAAAAAAAGGTCCTGCCTGCTTTGTCTGTTACCTTTTAAATCAAGGAAGTTTGTTAAGCTTAGTGATTAATACAATGCTGGCAATGTTTGAGTTATATCCCTTGAGCCAGATATAAAAGCTTGCTATAATCAGTAATAAAGACTTTCATGTGGACCATAATTTGGGAATTAAAATGAGATGCAGTTCTTTTTCCTAACTACACACACTTAAATTCTAAATGATTGGATGCAAATCCGAATCGACCTTTTCATACGAGCCGTTATGAAAAATACTGGAAATTCGAGTAGGTGCAGTAGGTTGCTTCATGAAACTTTACTCATGTGTTGCTGTAGATTTCTGGGTTCTTGTATTGTACTGCATTTTAAAAAGTAGCCGTCCAGGTTGACCTCAAAAAGCACCAAGTCTTACCTATAGATAGCTCATAAACTGGGTAATCAAGAGGCAAACATGTTTTAAAGAGCTGATGTAGCTGTGAAACAACACTGAAAGTTTGAAATCTCAAAAAAAAATTTAAATGTAAGAGTCAGCGACGAAAAGCTGAGAGATTACGATGAATAATCAACCAATCGATGCATTGATGTAGCGTTTCTTTCTGCAGTTGCTTAAAAACAGCCTTACAAACAGGAGACTTGTAGAGTGGCACAATTTAATCAGGTTAATTTGGGCTAATTCCATGGGTTAAAAATAAAATTACAATATGCTGATAACTTAGTTCTATTTAAAATAAATAGCATTATTCAAACTTCAGGGGGAGTGTTTTTAGAGTGTTATTAACTTGCTATATGAGCTTACTTTAGCTCAGTTTGTGGACAATATAGAGTATCCAAATCACACATTTTCAAGTTGTTACAAGACATATGCCTTTTCTTGTGTTGATCTAAGCTAGCTGTACCTGATGAACAAAGGAGAGGTGATGCTAGCAACTACACAACGCTGAAATCACATCACCTATAGTTTTCTGATGAAGGCTAAAGATGCTCCAAAAAGAGCCATCTTGTTTGTGAAAGTGCATCACTTCCAGCAAAACACAGTGAAGGGAAGTTCAGCAGACAAAACTATCTGGAATGAATGACACCAAATGAGCTCACACAGCAGTGCTAGCTGAAGAACAGCCAATCATCTGCCGCTCAAGAAACCATGGCTTTAGTTGTGCAGAACTTTACGCCTTAATAAATCTTGAACAAACACATTTAAAGTTAGTTCACTCTCTGAGTGTTCATGAAGATCAAAACTAGCTTTGTCAGCGTCAAAGACATTTGTTATGCACCATTAACATTGGAGTGAATGAGAATCTACTCACTGCTGTAGACTGCCTCATGTGGCCGCTTGGGGAACTACATACAGTTCAATCGCTTTGAGAGTGAAATCAGAGGGTTGGTGCTTGGTGGAAATACATAAGCTCAACCTTACCATTATTCATTGATGATTAAGAAGCAAAAACCCACCTTAACCCCATCACCATACTTTTTGTAGTCTTGGGGGCTCTTGATACAGCGGAGAAAAAGAAACTGTGGAACAAGGGATTATGGACATTTAGAAGCTCATCCAAATCTCACAAAGATTAGGGGAGTTGTGGTCCGGTGATCAACTTGGGAGGTCGCCGGTTCGATCCCCAGATCCACCGAGTTGAAGGTGGAGTGAGTGATGAAACACTCGCTCTCCATCTTCATCAATCACAGCTGTGGAGCCCTCGAGCGAGCACCAGTTCCCCGACAGCTCCCCGGGCCCCGCAGCCATGGCTCCCACTGCTCCGGGTGAGTGCTCACGGTGTGTTTGTTCACTGCTGTGTGTGTGTGTGTACACTGGGATGGGTTACACGCAGAGCACAAATTCCGGGTATGGGTATCACTTATAAAATAGTCATACATGTGACCGTTATCGCTTGAGCACCATCCAAAGGGAAGGAGCATCCCTTTATCAACATTAAACAGTAGAGATGTGAAGGCTAGCTAAGAAGGCCCTTGTAGAAAAGCATCTGAGCAAATACATTTTGATTCATCTTATACTTTATAAATGTGAACTTAAGAAGAGAGAGTGCATTGGCTGAGAACCCGAACTGAAATTCCACACCCCTAACAATCCAGGGTTACCGAGATATAACAGGGTTTACAATTCTATGTTGTTTTTGGATGTAGAAATTATATAAATGATATATTCCCTCATGAACAAAACAAAGTCAAAAGAATCTGTTCACGTCTACTTTAACGACTGATTTTCAGTGTCTTAATGACTCAACTACAGAACATGCATTAGACTTACCATTTTGTGATGTAAAATATAATAAAAATGTAGTGCTGTAACCATAACTAACAATGATGCAATGAATGCTCATATGGTTTTGAAATTCTGAAATTCTTCAATTATTGCCGACAGTTAATTACAGATATTTTCGCAAAAACAATGTACAGGTAACTTGCAAAAGTGTAGCTAAAGTTTATTGGAAAGCATTTTATTGCACAGCTCTACATTAATGACTTTCACCAAGTTGGAATGAACACGATTAGCATCTTCTGGAGACTGACCAAATCTCGTCAATCTCAGCCGGAAACTCGTTCCTGAACTTTAATTCCGCTCCGCTCTCCTCAAAATCAAAAATGTTACTTTACTGCCGCTGAGTTGAATCGCACGCTGCTGCAGCTTTAAATAGAGCAGCAGCTACTGTTGCTTTTCTTTGTGTTTGTGTAGAATCTTCTTTCTAAGCAAGATCATCGTCCTAACAATGGTGTTGTTGTTACCATTTCTGCTCTTCACAAAGAGTGACTTTGAGAAATGCGCAGGGTTAGCTTCAAATCTGAACAATGCCTTCCTTCAGGCTTCTTGTGGATTTTGAGCTTCTGATAATGTATGCATCTCTGTTTCTCTCTCTTATCAATCATTAAAAACAGACAGAGCTCTGCAGCATGTGGCCTGGCGTACAGAGTTTCAGAGCTGCTTTTAAGAGTTATAGAGCTTCACTGATGATAAACTCAATATTGTATCGCCGTTAAACCAATAGTCATGTTGAAAAGATGTTGTGTGAATAAAAGAGCTCTTTTATGGAACAGTTCAGCTAAATAAAGTTTTTTTTATCTGACAGTCTTTATTTATTGGTTACAAATGGACAACAAAAGTTTGGAATGATTTCACACACTGGAAAGATAAAAAATGGACGACCCAGAAATAAAAAAAAATCTTGACTGCTCATATAAGTAGAATATCTTGAAAAGAATATTATTATTTCCAAAAGTGAAACTATATTATTTTAAATCATTACACACAGATCTAGATGAGTGTTTGTCTTTTCAACTAAATGAAATCTCCACATTTTATAAAATTGCGAAGTTTAGCAAAACAAGAACGTATGAGTAAAAACAAGTCCTGTACTTGAGACGTAGCTGTAATCCTAATCGGGAAAACTGTAGCTGTCTGTAAAACCTCTAAACTGACAAATCTCTTATGTCCTGAGCTGTATTTTTATTTATTTATTTTTTTATTAGTTTTGCGATTCACTTTTTCCCTATTTCTGTCTGCTTGTGTTTACACCTTTTATTGTATGCATAATAAAAAAGGTATTGCAACTTTTACATTATTTTAAGTCCTCACACTCTGAATTATAACCGAGATGCAGATCATCAGGAACCCTGTTATATATGATCTGGTTCTGCACAGCTTCGGGGAAATACTGGGAGAAGATTCTGGAAATTGTGGACTTTGAACCCAAGGTTGACCATCCTGAGAGAAACCTCATTATTCACACAACACAAACGTAATCTGAGATCTGTCAGGTTAGCATGTATTGCAGCTATAAGTTTGTTAGAATAAGATGGAAACACTCTATATCCTCTCCTATGTTCCTTTAGAAAAGAGTTGCTTTCGGACTGAAAAAACATGAAGATCTGGGTTGTAAATACCAACAAATACTTTTTATATAGGCAGAATATATTGTCCCTCTTTTTATGCATTTAAACATTTTGGGCAGGCTCTCTCTTTTATTTGTATCTCATTCATCTATGTAAGAAATTCTTATTCTTTCATTCATATAACACTAGCATTTTATCATTAGGATTTTAGAGTCTTGCCCTCTTGACATTAATACTTGCTTTTATATGTGTGATTTGTATGATCATGTATGCTCAGAAAATTAAAAAATATTGTTAAAAAATATTAATAATAATAATAACATAATACAAACAGATATAAAAACTACCTACTATATTGAGGTTTCTTGTAAACACATACATGATTTTAACATGGCAACTTAAATAAGATTTAAATATTGAATGTTATTCTTCATAAAATGATTAAACATTTCAATAAAAAATAGCTTTTTTAACTTGTTAGTTTTTGTTTTTTTTTTACTTCAGATACACCACTTTGTAAAAAAAAAACTGGACCAAGTTTGACATTTGTCTGGCACCTCTGGCATTCATCTGCCACTGTTTGTTGATTAAAAAAAAGCTCAGCGTCTGGAAGTGTTTTTCTTGTATTTAATGTGGTACAGAAGACATGGGCCAGACTGAGGCTTGGGTCATCTGTGGTAATGCATAGAAGCAACACAACTTGAGTAATTTGCTATGCGGGATCCGTCCAATGTTTAGAATAATTCTGAAACATCTTAGCCAGGGGTCGCCAACTCCGATCCTGGAGTGTTACTGCGCTGCACTTTTGTTTTCAAGCATCATGAGACACACCTGTTGCACTAACTAAAGTCCTCTTAGCTTGTCTGATGTTAGAGTAGTATGCACACTAGAACAGGGTTAAACTAAATGTGCAGGGTAGTACCCTCCACTACTGGAGTTAGTGGCGTCTGGTCTATGTTAAGAAATAAATGCTAGTATTCCATAAAAAAAAATGTATTTTTAAACACTGATAAATCCAGAGTTATGTTTTCTTTTTACGTGGATAACATTTTTAGATCTAAAACCATTTGCAAACTGTACAACAATCCAACAAAATACATGCGCAAAAATCCCAAATTTATTGTTATTTACATGTTTAGAATAATTCTGAAAGGTCTAAGCCAGGGGTCGCCAACTCCGATCCTGGAGGGCTACTGCACTGCACTTCTTCTTTTTCAAGCATCATGAGACACACCTGTTGCACTAACTAAAGTCCTCTTAGCTTGTCTGATGTTAGAGTAGTATGCACACTAGAACAGGGTTGCAAACTAAATGTGCAAAGTAGTACCCTCCACTACCGAGTTGGTGACGTCTGGTCTATGTTAAGCACCAAATGCTAATATTCCATAAAAAACGAGTTTCTTACTGTATTTTTAAACACATACTATATAAAACCGGCAAATCAAAGAGTTTTACAAGGATAAAAATGTTACATCTGAAACCATTTGCAAACAGTGTAAGCATGCGATAAAGTACATGAGCAAAAATCCCAAATGTACTGTTATTTACATGTAGGCGAAATGACGATAAAAGTAAATACCTGTATTTTCATCAGTTCCATGTTGTGTTGAAATATATGAAAAACAACTCAATGTTTTATTCAGTCAAATTAGTATTTTATCCAGTTCAAACTGTTGCCGGTGATGTTTGGTGTTTTTTTAAGCTACGGCTAAATCTGCCTCGTAGTTTAATTTTCACCCACAGTTCATGCTGCGAGGGCATGAGTAGGACCAAATCTTTCTAAGCGCGAAACAAAGTCTTTTAAGGTCAGGAATTACAGACAAAGGGTGATCTATATTCCTTTAAGAGTCGGGTCTGAGGAGGACTAGCGCTGTAGATATCTGATCCTGGTTTGTGAGGCGCATGGAGATGTTGGCAGTGTCACTTTTCTCCTGAATGTATAATTCAGTGGCTGCAGAGACAGACAGCCCTTGAGATAGTGACTCAAACTTTCATGAATATCAAATTTGTTGTACTTCATTTTCTTTCGAATTCACATTTGGAAATAGTTGTTATGTGCTATTGATAGTTTGGATTGGGTGCTTTGGGTGGCTCTGATCGTGGTGGCAATGTTTCTATTTAAATCAAAATGAGTATTTCTCCAGAAAACCTCAAGTAAAATTACATTATTTGAGCTTGAACTGTGAAGGTTGGAAAAATAACATGTTTATGATTCAATGTATTTTTTATTTTATATTTTAGGCCATATCTCCATTTCATGTTGAAAACCTTTAGATTGTTTTTTTTTTTTATAAAACCCCTTATTTTTCACCTTATTTTTAAAATAAACAAATACCCATTTTAAACATGTACCCCAAACTCCCAAACAACAACAGCAACAGCTAAAGGCCAAATATATATGATGCAAGACATTATTTTACTGACCCAAAAAATATAATTTGGGTTCGTGCCTGCGCATACCTGTAAACATAATTTTATCTGGAGAAATTCTCTGTCCGAGCATGTGCAGATGAATTCTTCAGGGTAATCGTGTTTAGCGTACCTTATTTTATTGAGTGGTTAAAATATTGATGTTTAGTTGTTGTTTATCAAGACACGGTCATAATATTTCAATTAATTAAAATCTCTAAAAAAAAATCACAAAAAGCCTTTTAAATTGAAAATAGTATGAATTACTCGATTCTAAACTAATACATGGGCTTCTCATAAGGCGTAGGCAAAACTGTAAGAACAGAAATTAACACAAACTTCTTTTCTACTTCAGAAACGCTGAAGCGCCATCTGTCTGCGCATGCGCAAAAGGAAGCGCTGACACGACCGTGACTCTTCCAAAGTATCGCGTTTTATTATCGTTCCATTTTTTTTTGCCGTCGGACGTTTTAAAAGCTCTTCAGGTTAGAGATGACTCTTTTAATGGAAGGAAATAAGCGAATTTAGAGCTATGTATGTTGCTTTCTGTATAGTTTTTTTACCATCTGACGCGAAGATTCATGCTAGGCTAATGCCAGTGACGTCAAATTTAACGGTAATTCCACCACTCAGATATAGAAATTCATAAAAAATAAATTAAATATTAACTTTTTTTTTATTACAAATATTCTATTGTTTGTTGTGTTTATGCCTAAACAGACTCTTATTTTTGCAAATTTGTTTCAGTTTTTTTTTTTTAAACACAACTAGTTGACCATTTTGCTTTGTGTATTTGGTGCATATTTCACTCCGTCTGATTATTTTCCATAAAGGCTAATAAAAAAACAGCGTGGTTGACTTGAGGAGAGCTGTCACATCACCGTAACGGAGCCACGCAAGGCTGAATTACAAGCAATGCCTCTGTAAATTGCCTCACGAACACATGTTGAGCCAATGTCAAAAGCTTGTTTTAACTCATGGGAGTAAAGCAATTGCGTGCGGCACTGTGTACCTAAATAATTGGGCACATGAGGAAAAGGTGACGAAAATCTCTTAACAGACCAGAAATGCTTTGATAATCACATGCTAGCGGCACTAGAGGACTCTGCATACGTAAGCAGAGCACATAGCACAGCACTTTTCTGTTGTGTTACTGTACCGTCAAAGCGAAGACGGCTGTCAGGCTCTGAATAAATAGAGTTTCCACAAAGGGCAAGTGTCGTTTTCTCTCTCTTGACTTGTTCCAAACTAGGGCTGGGTGATATTGCCAAAAGACCTATCACAATTAATTTGACTGACATCGCTAACTATCACGATATTGTCCATCCATCCATTTTCTTGTCAGCTTTCTTCCCTTTCGGGGTCGCCACAGTGGAATGAACCGCCAACTCTTCTGGCATATGTTTTATGCAGCGGATGCCCTTACAGCTGCAACCCATCGCTGGGAAACATTCACACACACTCATTCACTCTCAAACAAATCGTTTTTACCCAATTCTCTTATTCCGCATGTTTTTGGAGAAACCGGAGCACCCGGAGTAAACCAGAGAACATTCAAACTCCACACAGAGATGCCATCCGACCCAGCCGAGGCTCGAACCAGCGACCTTCTTGCTGTGAGACGACCGTGCTACCCACTGCGCCACCCACTGGGGAACTGCAGTTCAGTCACTTACTATCTAAGAAATTGATAACGGTGCCAACTCTTTAAGTATTCGATTTAATCGGTTCGTTGTTGCAGCCTTATTCCAAACAAAAGTGTATTTCTTCTAATAAACAGAGAGGAGATGTATTTTTGTTTGATAGATTTAATTAACATACTTGTTTTGAACCTCACAGTTCAAAACCTCATGTTTCAAAGTGTACGATTGAAGAATTAAAAGAAGAGGAAGTGTTTTAGTGGTTTAGATGGGAAAACTCTAATGATATCAGTGCTGAACGTTCTCTCTTCTTCAGGTTCTGCTTCCCAGCTCCAGCCAGACTGAGATGATGGTGGGAAAGCCAGTCCGGCAGTGGAGGTCTGTGTGCAAAGGGCTGGTTTTGGGCACACTTCTGACCACCTGCATGATCCTTCTGTACTGCCTGTCAGCTCCAGAGCTCCAGCTTGGCCTGCAGGAGTGAGTTTAGTCTTTCATTTTTAACCATAACAGCAAAGGAAATTAAATTGCTTCAAAAGTGTTCTGTAATACGGAAATATAGAGATCACTTTTACCTTCATGTTATGAAGTGTAGTTTGACAACAATAAAATATGATTTGAATGTGATCATTTTATGCTTTAAATTAATGCAACTGATAGTTTGTGTTATACTGTAAAAGTGCACTAATATTTAGCATTTTCACACTTCCCAAAATAAACGTCTCTGCAGTCAAAATGGATACAATTTTCATTCCCATCTCCCAAAATATTAAAATAGGGTTTCTGTGGGGTCTTTAAAAGTCTAACATGTAAAAACACACATTTCATAAAAAGTCTTAAGTTCACTGTTCTAGGTCTTAAATAATTTTTCACAGTTAGTATTTTTCTGATGTACGTGTAAAGCTGATATGTGTTTTTTTTTTTTTGTTGTTGTTGCTTGGGGTTGCCAGAGATTGAGAAAATGCTTGTAAATGCTACAAATGTAAAAATATTGTCCAGGGTCGTCATAAGAAATGTGTCTGAGAAAATGTGCAGAAATTCTCAAAAACATAAAAGTGTTTTTTGGCAATGCCGGAGTTTGATAAAAGCCTTATATACACCCAAAATCATAAAAGAGATAGTTAGGGTTGCCAGATATTAACAAAAGACTCATGAATGTTAAAGAATGTGCGTAAGTGTTCAAAAGCATAAACGCGACTGTTTGTGCTGCCAGAGATTGAGAAAATGTTCCTAAATGTAAAAAAAAAATGTAAAACTGACAATATGAGCTGCCAAAATTTGAGAATTGCTCAGAAATGCTCAACTTTGTAAAATGTATGGTTACAGTGGACAGAGATTGAGAAAATCTGCGAAAATTTTCAAAAACATAAAAGTGATGGTTAGGGTTTCAATCGATGTATTTAAAGCACACTGTTTATTATGCTATAATTTAAGTTTTGTATGTGTTTTTGATGTTATGATGACCTTCACGATTAATTGCTGCGATTCACTTTTCTTTGGCTTACCTTCTAAATTGGTCCAACTCGTTCAAAATGAAGCCTCTAGAGCAGTGTTTCTCAATTATTTTAGAAAAACATCTCGCGTCCCCTTGCGCAACTATAAATAGTATTATTTGTCTTTAAATGTGTTATAAGTCAACTCTGCATAACAAGAAATATGGACCAACTTACAACAAAAAATAGCTTTATTAACTGTAGAAGAAAAGATTTAAGGTGCAATTCTTAATAAAACTATAAACATTGTTTGGCTGATCGTGATTGCTGGCAATATTCGTTATGTTTTCGCTGAAAAAACTCAAGCAGCTTTTCAGCGTGATTGGGGTGTAACATCTTTAAGTGACGCCTTCATTTATTCGGCTTCATGCTGTCCGCTGCCAACATTTCTAGACTCAGTAAGCACACCTGTCTCTCCTCGTCTCCCACCGCAGTCACAGTGAAGCCAAGCGCTACATACGCGTCATATTTCCTCGTCTTAGCTTAGAACCACTGCTCTACTGTAGTTACCAAAACCCCTCAATCTGAACACATTGCACCAGTCCTCATGTTCGCAAAAGTATCCTGTTCACTTACAAGGCACTCAACAACATTGCAGACATCTTATCTTGGAGACCTGTTCACCATCTACACTCCCAATGCAACACTCAGTCCCTCGTCCCCCTAAAACATATGGTTTAGGGTGTTATACAGGCAGCCAAAATGTCCACATATTCGAGTTCAAACTAAAGCCTTGGCTGCTCAATCTGTCCCTGTGCGCATTGTTCATTTTTCAGTGGTTTTTTTTTCGTTTTGTTTTTTTGTGTATTTTCATGATGTTCACTCATTCTTAATGCTTTCCTAGTGTACGGTGACTTTGAGTGTCATGAAAATGAAATATTTGTTTATTAATGTAGTGCATTCTATGAGATTCAGGGGTCTGGTTAAAGGTTCCATATTATGCCCCTTTTAAATTTGACCCTCTAGACCATCACTGCTCACCTAATAACCTTCAGAAGGCAGTATTTATCATAATTACTTTTTTTTTAGACTTTGAGTGTCTTCAAATGGTTGTGTTCCAACAAACAAGCTGTGTATTTCGTTTCCTGTTCCTCCCACCATGCATGCACCACGCGCACTGCTGGGTTTTGCTTGTTGGTAGAAAAAAAATCCACCCATTTCTGAGGAAGAGATTCATCTTTTGGTAAAAAAAAAACAGTTTTGACCAAGGACATTCAAAAACACTTACGATCTTCGATGAGATGAGTTGCATTAACGGTTCATTTGATTGGTTAGTTGGTGGTGATATGGTGAATGGGCGTGGCTACATCCATCGAGCCCTTTTAAACTCCCAGAGAAAGAAAATAGGAGTACACTAGCATGCATGAACCAATCTGAACATGTCTTGCGGCATGTTTTTGGTGAAGGAACAACACTAAAACGTTTCAGAAATGTCAAGTTAACATGATACGGTGACTTTAACCTGACATATGTATGAATCGACAAATATGTTCAAATAAATTCTAATGAATGTATACGTATGTTTGCAGAGTCCCAGTGCCTTACTCGTGTGCTCACCACCCTTCAGGCTTCCTTCAATCCTCCTCACCGATCTCCAACAGCTCCCATCATGCACCTGGACAGCACACCTGCTCTCCGAAAGTTGATGTCATGTTCATGAAAACCCACAAAACAGCGAGCAGCACTTTTCTCAACATCCTCTTCCGCTTCGGGGAAAAGCACCAGCTGAAATTTGCCTTCCCCAACAGCCGCAACGACTTCTTTTACCCGTCTCCCTTCCACCGCTCTCAGGTGAAAGACTACCGGCCCGGGATGTGCTTCAACATCATCTGCAACCACATGCGCTTCAACGCTGCTGAGGTGGGGAAGGTGCTTCCAGCTGACACCGCCTACATCTCGATCCTCCGGGATCCGGCTCATCTCGCAGAGTCCTCTTTCCACTATTTCGGACGCATTATACCTCTCACATGGAAACTTTCCGGGGACAATAAGCTGAGAGAGTTCCTGACCGATCCGAATCTGTACTACGACCCCGAAGGGTTCAATTCCTTCTATCTCAAAAACCTGCTCTTCTTCGACTTCGGTCAGGATAACAACCTCCATCCAGACGACCCCAAAGTGGATGAAGCGATTCATGCCATCGCCCGCCGCTTTCAATTAGTGATGCTGGTGGAGTATTTTGAGGAGTCGCTCATTTTGCTAAAGGACGCCCTCTGCTGGGACATGGAGGACTTGCTTTTTTTCAAACTGAATGCAAGGAAAGACTCGACTGTGTCTAAACTGACTCCAGAGCTCAGAAGCAAAGCTTTGGAGTGGAACGCCATCGACTGGAAGCTGTATCGGTATTTTAACGCCACCTTCTGGAGGAAAGTCGATGCGTATGGACGCGAGCGTATGGAGAGAGACGTAGCAGACCTGCAGCACAGAAATGAAGAAATGGCTTCGGTTTGCATCGAAGGAGGCCTTCCTGTTGATGCTGGAAGCATCTTGGAGACTTCCATGCAGCCGTGGCAACCAATCGGGGAGAAGTCGATTATGGGATACAATCTGAAGAAGAAGATCCCGAAAGCGCATCGGAAGCTCTGCAGGAAGATGCTGACCCCAGAGCTGCAGTATCTCAGCGACATGGGAGTGAACCTCTGGATCACCATACTCTGGGGCCACGTGAGGGAAGTTCTGCACTGGTAGAGCCCAGGAAAAGATTCATGGAGGTCAAGTTTTTGTGAGCAGAAGCTGAATGTAACATGGATCTTTATGAATGAAAATACTTTAAATCTCAAAATCTTGACTTTTTGTTTTGCACTTTGCATCTCACAACTTGGATACCGTCTCATGCCAGGTTGCATGCTACTGGTTTAGTTTTTAACAGATAAAATATGACCTGAAGCGAAGGGATTATTTACTGCATTAATGAATTGATTTCTTTAAACGTTCTTTAAACATAATTTAGATTATTAATAAACAGAATTTAGACTTTCGGTTATATTTTGAGTATTGAATGTCACATCTTCAAGATACGATCCCATCGCAGGTCTAATCTTGTCAAAGTGAGGTTATATTTTATTAATATAACACTAGTTTTATCACTAGTTCTAAAAGTTAGGAGATTTTTGTTCTTCAGATTTTTACTTCACAGTTCAGAATGTTCATGTTTTTCTGTTCATGATTTTTGTTCTGAACTCATATTTGATTTTTAAGGAATTGTTTTGACAAAAATAGCAATTTCCTCCCCTTCTGGTCATTGTAAATATTTATTCCTTCGATCCCCCTAGAGGCACATTTTAATCCTAATATGACAATTAGCTTATTTGACAATTAATTTATTCTGGTCCTCTAGTTGATATTCATATTCAATGAAGGTATTTGTGTGTTTAATGCCCCGAGGACGAGTAAATTACAGATGATTTATTTAGTTTGTTTTAAAGTTGCCAGAAAAAGGTTTTTAATGTTCGTTTTTGTTCGCATATAAAAAAACTAACTGAGTTTGTTTGTTTATTTTTTTTTTCATTTCCTAAAAAGTAAGTTCTACAAAATAAAAGATGGCATGTTTTATGTTGTTTTATTTTACATCTATGTGCTATTTTCCAGATTACGTTATCAACTACAAACTATGTTTATTTTTCCAAATTGTGGCTTGTTAAAAGTGAGTTTATACCTCATAACATCAAGATGTAATGTCAAAAAGTATTTTCTGAAGAGTGTAAATATACGATAATATCAGTATTTTTTCCTAAACTTTCAATTTATGGAGTAAAAGAGAACTGTACAGTAAAACACTTCTGTTACTTTATATTTATTGTTTTCTGTGTCATGAAATGACGCGGCTGAATAAAACATGACGTGTTTTGTGTGGCTAAATGTCTTGTGGGTCACCGTTACGTATTAGTTGTGTGTGGAGGCTCTTCGGTTGTGAGCTCATTCTCTGATGTTCTTGTTGTTGGTGCCAATGGAAAAAGCAATGGCTTTCTTTCTGGAAGTGGTTGCACTCATTAAGGACTTGTATCCATCCCTGGAGCGGAGACAAAAAAGTGCTTTATAAGCAGAAATGTGATGATGTGTTGGATTTCCAACGGTAGCGGCCTCTGAGCAGCCCTGAAATCCAAAAAATAAAAGTTTAAAACACACACGTGTCGCATTCAGTTTGACTTGCTGTGAACTCACACAAATCCTTTTAGCTGCTAATTATGAACAGATAAAACTGCATGAAATGTGTCATAAAAACATGAGCAAAGGTCAAGAGCAAGTTTTAGGGTTGGTGAGAGGTTTTAAAATTAAATCCATTTATCTGATGTTTCAGCAATATTAGCACATTTCACACGTCATATCTTCCTCAAGTATGATTTTGACCTTGAGTTTGTTAAATAAAATATAACAATTCTTTTAAATTATGTAATTTGCTGTAAAACACAACGTGGAGTATACTTTATTAGATCATCACATTTATGTTTACACACAACTTCAGCTGACTTAAAAAAATTCTATTTTATAGCTTTCATTTATTAACTTGACATTATTCAAATGAATGTTTGGTTTCACTTTTTTAAGAAAACTCCACATTTACTCTGAGTTAGGCTTATTCTCTTTCGCCTCTTGAGGTAATCACTATTGTTAACTATTTTAGAATGTGTTCAGCAGTACTTTAAGACTTTTTGTGTTGCTTAGCATAAGCATAAGTTTGAATATTTTTCCTGTTTAAGGAACTCTTCTATCGTTGTATAGAAAAAAACTGAATCAATAGAAAATAAAAAGTTGACAATTTACATTTACATTGCATTTATGCATTTGGCAGACGCTTTTGTT
Source organism: Danionella dracula (assembly GCA_900490495.1). Classification (NCBI taxonomy): domain Eukaryota; kingdom Metazoa; phylum Chordata; class Actinopteri; order Cypriniformes; family Danionidae; genus Danionella; species Danionella dracula. The sequence continues at coordinate 307,447 of UELW01000811.1, forward strand.
AAAACCGACTTACATTAAGGGAGAGACAAAATCCAATTTGTTACTCCGTCAAAGTCTATCTCAGGTCGCTCGGACCAGAAGTTGTGTAAAGTTCCATAGCAGGAAGGAAATAGAGAGAAAGAGGAAAAAGGGACTATTTTAATTGTAAGAGTTCCTTCAAGAGAATAGTTCATTTTAGTCAAGAGGCAATTTAGGTCAAACATAATTGACAAGGGCCAATTTAAATGGCGTCACATATTTGGTGATCTCTGTTATATGGTGTAACTTACTCCTCCTTTGCAACTAGACTGTTTACCATAGCAACTCAGATATGTATTTTGTATGTATTTTTGATATGTATCTTTAGGAAAACATTTAAGACTTGGGCATGGATAATATGTCTCAAATTGACAAGTTAAACTGAAAGTAACCAGTCGGCAAAGATATGGAGTGACCCATACCCGGAATTTGTGCTCTGCGTGTAACCCATCCCAGTGTACACACACACACATCAGTGAACAAACACACCGTGAGCACTCACCCGGAGCAGTGGGAGCCATGGCTGGGGCCCCGGGGAGCAGTCGGGGAACTGGTGCTCGCTCGAGGGCTCCACAGCTGTGGTTGTTGAAGATGGAGAGCAAGTGTTTTATCACTCACACCACCTTCACCTCGGTGGATCTGAGGATCGAACCAGCGACCCTTCAATTATAAGTCTATCTCCTTAACCACCAGAACAAAAATTGCAAGTGGAAATTTATAATGTGTCACTGGCTCTTCCATAGCAACATAGCAAGAATTTTTATTTCCGTATTAAGTTCCAAATAAAGTTTCGTATTTCTACTTAGGAAAATAGTGAGGACCAAGGGTTTGGTAAAAAAAAAAAAACTCATATTGACAAATGGAACATTATTTCTTAGTGTACCTTAGAAACTAAATGAGCAGGTCTCCCTAATCATTTTGAAATACTAATGATGAAGGTAATTCATACATTAATACGTTCAAGCATCAGGCGAATTATTTCTAAAATATGTTAATTTATGCTAAAATGTTGTGAAAATATTTTTAAGTAAATGTTAGTAACTTAAAAAAAACTTTTTTCACATTGATATTTCTCTGTTTTAAACCTTAAACCATTTAAAGTACACAGTTTGCAGTGAACCTTTAAAATCTACTTATTTGTTCATAGAAACGACGTCTAGTCAATGATGCAACTGCGTAAAAGTTGAAAGCACTTTAAACTACTGTATCACTGAGAGTCGGAGCATGACGTAAAAAACGTGCTGTGTTATTTGAAGTCAACAAAGAGTTTAATTTTAATTGTTTTCAATAACATTCACACCAGCTTAATAAAATATGTTTAGGTGAATAATCTATTAATTAAAGGGGCTCAATATTCAGAAATTACAATAGAAATTCCAAGACTAGAAGGAACCAAAAAAAGCACAAATTTCTTTACGGCGGACACATTTAGCAGACGTACTGTACTTTAACCGGAAGTATACAGTTTTGAACATTCTAGAGTTGTGCGTTTACGCTTTATCTATTTTTGTGGGTTTTATTTTTTCTCTCAAAAGTACCCAAGTCGTGTCAACGAAAATGGGCAAACGACAGCACCAGAAAGATAAAATGTTAGTCAAATTAGAACATAGCGCTATGGAATATACGCCGTTTACTTTGTTTTTGGGTGAATTTTTGTCATATCATATTATTTTAGCATAGTAATTTTAGCGTTAATGGACTTTGCAGTTTATGTGTTCAATCAGCGGATCGAATTGAATGAAATTCATTACCTTAAGTTTCTGTGTGATGATTTGTGGCTTGTAAGATCTCGATTATATTTGCGGGGTTTCTTTCAGGTACATCACTTGTACAGAATACACTCAGTTTTATGGAGGAAAGAAATCAGGTACGTTTGCTTACATTTATTTAAATTAGTACTCATAGTTTATATTTGTCTGTCGTTAAACTGGTCGTAATTGTTACATCGTGTTAACGCAAAACATATATACATTCATACAAAACTACATATTTCGGTATTAAATCTAAGTAAAACAAATTTGCTTCTGTGCTTGTAATTTTAGTATATATAAATAGATGAATATATTTGTAATAAGTGTACTATTACTAGTAACAACATTTGCTTTTTATCCTTTTTAGTTTTTACGCAGCGTTAGATTGAATGTTTTCTCCCTCTTTTATGTCAGTTTACCATTGACTTCCATTATAACATCATATATTATAAATCATTAGATTGAAATACCATGAAACGATATAATCATGCAAGGTGTATTGTTGGTGTTTCCCTTGATTAGCGAGTAGTAATACTTGTTATTTTTACAGTTGGAAAAAACTTTTGCGTGGAGTTACTTGTTGTTACATGTTCGTTTGCTGAAACATACAGAAACAAAGACTCAAAAACACTCAATAAAGTAAAAATGCCTGCTATTTTATTTTCATGAAACCTCTTTGTTAATACATTTTCAGTAATCTTAACTACTATGTGGGTGTTGTATTTTAAAATACTTCTTTAAAGAGTTCAGTTAATATTGAATGTGGAAGGGCTGTTTTTTATACTGATTTTAAAAATAATTTCAGAGTACTTCCTGTCTTGTTTGGATGATCAGTGTTTTCTCTTTCAGAATGAGTAAAATATTATATTTTGTGATCGTAGAAATTCCACAAGCCAATTTCAGACGGCTGCCCTTCGATCACTGCAGGTGAGTCCCATGATAATGAGTGAATAACGAGTGTGGTGTTTCTCTTGATGCTAACATCTAGTTAGTTGATGTTTGTATAAGAAAAATGTAAAATGGTTTTTAAAAGGAACAAAAGATCAACCCAGGGCTGCATTTCCTAAAAGCATCGTAATTTTGACGTCTTTGATTTACAAGTGATTCGAGGCGATCGTACGGGAGCAGAATCCATCGTGAGACGAAAGAGTAAACGAGGACACATACAAGACAAACTTCAGATTACACCTTTGTTTCATAAAGTGCAGTGAGATGTTAAAATAAGATTTAAATTTACTCAAAAGAAGGCACTTAAAGAAAAATCTGTTAAAATAACATGAACATTGATGTATTTCTGAAAAAAATATTTATTAGTAGATAAATGAATGAGTATAAAATGTGAATGACTTTAAAACACATCTGGACAAATAAGGATGAGCTAAAAAAAATCTTTCTTTGTCTTGTTGACAAGCAGGAAATCCATCCATGCGTTGGATATTTCTTTTTCATTTCCCATAGCTTTCAGTTTATTTGTTTATTTAGCTTTCCCTTATTTGTATGATGGTAGTTGCAGTTCTTGATGCTGATTTATTTTACTCCAGTGTCAGATGGATTATGTAATCAATTATTATATAAATGAGGATTTAATTTTGTTGCATCAGTGCTTCCAATTTCACAATGTTAGGAAAAGCAGAAAATGCAGTGGCTGCAGAAACACCAAAATAAATATGTAATATATTGTATGAAAGTTTGTGTATTTGTGGTGGCTCTGAAAGAACCGATGCAGTGTGAAAATGGTATTTCTGTTCACGAGTCTCTTGTCTCTCGCAGCTTGTCTCTTCAGCCCTTTGAGTACCCCATGTGCACAGCGGAGGGGGTTGTTTTTGACCTAATGTGAGTATATCCCTCTGTCACCTACTCAGACAGAACGCATTCACTGTTCCTTTAGCTTTGTGAAGTGCTTTTGCACCAGGGTTCCACATAGATTTTTTTTTGAAAATAAATTTTCATTGAATTTTTCGCGAGTAATAAAACTTCACTGAAAGTATGTAATGACTTTTGTATTCATTAAAATTAAATTTGCTGCAGGAACACTGTTTCCAGACAACTTGTGAATAAATTAAAACGTAGATTTTTGAGGTGCAGTATTGTCTTACATTTTTTTTACGAAATAATGCAAAACACCCCTGCGTGCATGAACTGATTTTGTACTACGTGCTTGTCACCTCTGCTGTAAAGTAGGTGCGCTTGTATTTTCATACTAGCTGTTTACTAGGGCTGCAACTAACAGTTATTTTAATAATCGATTATTTGGACGATTATTTTTTCCATTAATCAGATCAAAAACATAAACAAGTAAAGCATTTGTTTTCAACCTTTATTTAGTAACAGAACTCAAAGTTTGTGCACAAACAGGTTGCTCCTTGAGCTGTTATAATAATATGATTTAATTTGGGATAATTTTAGTAAGTGCAAGATTCATTTATACATCATACTTTCTCCCGCATTGTTCCATCGCAGGCGCTGGACTCTGCTAGGTCCTATCAGGAAGAAACACTTTTTTAGTGTTTGACTTATCAGCACTTAAACAAATACATTTTTAATAATTAAACATCTTTATGTAGCGCGACACAACAAATGAATAATGAAATTTGTTGACAACTTTTTAGTAATTAATTTCAGTCTTCTCTTTTGAATCTTGCCACAAAGACAACAGCACTCAATCGAGCCAGTTTTATTTTGAGGGCTTTTAATTTTGGAGTTCTATGAGTGGAGTTTTAACAATGGAGCTGTGTTTTGCCCTGTGGAACGTGTTTGATTGGCGTCTTCATCACGCTCCACACATCATCCAATTACGATACATTTGGGGCTAACTATCAGCCGTAGGCAGATCAGTGACACGTAATAGGAGTTTTGAACGCAGAGACTTCCTGCAGAACTTATTTAGGAGTCAAGTAAAACAAGTAGAATAATTGTTCAAGTAAAACAAGTAAAATAATACATATTATAATACATATTATTAAATCAATTGCCTATGTGGCTGCTGGACTCCCCCTGAACTAAACCAAACCATAAAAAGCATTTAAATGAAGAAAAAAAAATGTTTTGGTGAGCACAAGATCAACAGATACATATTTATCAATTTATTGCCCTGGGGAATGTTCTCAAAGTGTCTATTCGTAATTTGTATTTAGTTACAAAGTCCTAGAGGAACACATTCAATCACTCTTTGTTGTTTTGTGAATGCACTTGAACATATTTTATTTTTTTGTAGGAGTATAGTTCCATGGATTAAGAAGTTTGGAACTAACCCCATAACTGGAGAGGTATTTATGCTTAAAGTTTAACAATATTGTTTTAAAATAGACCTTGCTGGCATTAGTTAACCTCTAGAGGGCGTCAGAGTCCACTGCATCAGAAGCAAAAATAGCCTGCAATAGGAGCTCTGTTTATGTTTCTCTTACTTTTGTTAAACAAATTCCTTGAACATTGAAATAAAAGACTCTTGTATTTCATAAAAATGTTTTATTTTTAAGCATTAGACTGCATTTTTGTTAAAATAATACAATGGAAACAGTCTGTGTTTACACTATTTACTATTGTATATTTTAGCTGACTCTCTCAGAAAACAAGAAAATGTAGAGAACAAAAACAAGCAACTTGCTTAATCACTACTATTGAAACAATCGTAATCTTTAACCAAGTATATATATATATATATATATATATATATATATATATATATATATATATATATATATAGTCTAATTACAGTATTAAAGTAAGATTTTAATAACAGTGCTTACGTTACAGATGAGCTTCATCATAACATTAGAAAACCTAAATATTTTTACATGATTACTTCGTCAAACATCAACAAAATCCACATTGATGCAGATTTTACAAACAATGGGCATTTTCTTCTAAGCTTTATTCATTTTAGAGGATAGTGAAGCTTTATTTGGGAAATTTCTGCATCCTAATGGAGACCATATGAGCTATTTCCAGGCTGGCAGCGGTGTTGAGTGTGGCAGTGTGGGTGTAAACTGCTGTATAATCACTTCACTGGACACACGTCACTGCACTCTTCATTTATGAAAGAGGACTTATTGGATCTCTGTGTGCTCTTGCATTGCTGCATGCATAATCGGTTCACATTAGTGTCTGAGGAAGTTGTCTGAATGTGTGCATTGACTGATTGTGAGGTGTGTAGCAGGACATTTTGTGTTTACTTCTATTTCATATTCATGCAGTTCAGATTTGCTGTCCAATCAAACTCATGGCTGCCACGTGCTGTTTGTCTTTGCTCCGTCTTGGCTGTGCATCCGAGCGAGAGCATGCCTGGACACGTCTCTGTGATTGTGTGTCAAAACACTCAGTCATCTGAAGTATTCATGATCGATTTGTCTCGCTAGATGGAGATGAGGAGTGGAAGGGCAGTGGTAAATAAGGGGTTATGACAAACACAGACTGACTCTGTGTGTGTGGGTTTAACTGGACCTGTTAAAGTTGTTCTAGACATGTCAGGACTTGTACTGCTCTGCAGGGATCATGAGTTAAGTCATTTGGTTATTGAATTATTAGAAGTAAGAAAGAAAAAAGTTTACGTTTCTAAACTAAAAATGTTTTGTCTGTTTTCTTTGGAGCCAAGTCAGGTCTTTTAAAGGTCTAGTCTGTCAGCCATTCAGTGACTGGTCTTAATGATTGGTGACTGATCTAGTTATTTGGTTAGTAATGGGTCTTCTTGGTAGTTTGTGTAGAAGTCTAGTAGGTCGGTGACTGGTATAGCTGGTAGGTCAGTCGGTAGCTGGTCTAGTATATCGGTGACTGATCTAGCTGGTAGGTCAGTCGGTAGCTGGTCTAGTATATCGGTGACTGGTCTAGCAGGTAGGTCAGTCGGTAGCTGGTCTAGTATATCGGTGACTGGTCTAGCTGGTAGGTCAGTCGGTAGCTGGTCTAGTATATTGGTGGCTGGTCTAGCAGGTAGGTCAGTCAGTAGCTGGTCTAGTATATCGGTGACTGGTCTAGCTGGTAGGTCAGTCGATAGCTGGTCTAGTATATCGGTGACTGGTCTAGCTGGTAGGTCAGTCGGTAGCTGGTCTAGTATATCGGTGACTGGTCTAGCTGGTAGGTCAGTCGGTAGCTGGTCTAGTATATCGGTGACTGGTCTAGCTGGTAGGTCAGTCGGTAGCTGGTCTAGTATATCGGTGACTGGTCTAGCTGGTAGGTCAGTCGGTAGCTGGTCTAGTATATCGGTGACTGGTCTAGCTGGTAGGTCAGTCGGTAGCTGGTCTAGTATATCGGTGACTGGTCTAGCTGGTAGGTCAGTCGGTAGCTGGTCTAGTATATCGGTGACTGGTCTAGCTGGTAGGTCAGTTGGTAGCTGGTCTAGTATATTGGTGACTGGTCTAGCTGGTAGGTCAGTCGGTAGCTGGTCTAGTATATCGGTGACTGGTCTAGCTGGTAGGTCAGTCGGTAGCTGGTCTAGTATAATGGTGACTGGTCTAGCAGGTAGGTCAGTCGGTAGCTGGTCTAGTATATCGGTGACTGGTCTAGCTGGTAGGCCAGTCGGTAGCTGGTCTAGTCTATCGGTGACTGGTCTAGCAGGTAGGTCAGTCGGTAGCTGGTCTAGTATATCGGTGACTGGTCTAGCTGGTAGGTCAGTCGGTAGCTGGTCTAGTATATCGGTGACTGGTCTAGCTGGTAGGTCAGTCGGTAGCTGGTCTAGTATATCGGTGACTGGTCTAGCAGGTAAGTCAGTCGGTAGCTGGTCTAGTATATCGGTGACTGGTCTAGCTGGTAGGTCAGTCGGTAGCTGGTCTAGTATATCGGTGACTGGTCTAGCTGGTAGGTCAGTCGGTAGCTGGTCTAGTATATCGGTGACTGTTCTAGCAGGTAGGTCAGTCGGTAGCTGGTCTAGTATATCGGTGACTGGTCTAGCTGGTAGGTCAGTCGGTAGCTGGTCTAGTATATCGGTGACTGGTCTAGCTGGTAGGTCAGTCGGTAGCTGGTCTAATCTATCAGTGACTGGTCTAGCTGGTAGGTCAGTCGGTAGCTGGTCTAGTATATCGGTGACTGGTCTAGCTGGTAGGTCAGTCGGTAGCTGGTCTAGTATATTGGTGACTGGTCTAGCTGGTAGGTCAGTCGAAAGCTGGTCTAGTCTATCGGTGACTGGTCTAGCTGGTAGGTCAGTCGGTAGCTGGTCTAGTATATTGGTGACTGGTCTAGCTGGTAGGTCAGTCGGTAGCTGGTCTAGTATATCGGTGACTGGTCTAGCTGGTAGGTCAGTCGGTAGCTGGTCTAGTATATCGGTGACTGGTCTAGCTGGTAGGTCAGTCGGTGGCTGGTCTAGTATATCGGTGACTGGTCTAGCTGGTAGGTCAGTCGGTAGCTGGTCTAGTATATCGGTGACTGGTCTAGCAGGTAAGTCAGTCGGTAGCTGGTCTAGTATATCGGTGACTGGTCTAGCTGGTAGGTCAGTCGGTAGCTGGTCTAGTATATCGGTGACTGGTCTAGCTGGTAGGTCAGTCAGTAGCTGGTCTAGTATATCGGTGACTGTTCTAGCAGGTAGGTCAGTCGGTAGCTGGTCTAGTATATCGGTGACTGGTCTAGCTGGTAGGTCAGTCGGTAGCTGGTCTAGTATATCGGTGACTGGTCTAGCTGGTAGGTCAGTCGGTAGCTGGTCTAATCTATCAGTGACTGGTCTATCTGGTAGGTCAGTCGGTAGCTGGTCTAGTATATCGGTGACTGGTCTAGCTGGTAGGTCAGTCGATAGCTGGTCTAGTATATCGGTGACTGGTTTAGCTGGTAGGTCAGTCGATAGCTGGTCTAGTATATCGGTGACTGGTCTAGCTGGTAGGTCAGTCGGTAGCTGGTCTAGTATATCGTTGACTGGTCTAGCTGGTAGGTCAGTCGGTAGCTGGTCTAGTATATTGGTGACTGGTCTAGCTGGTAGGTCAGTCGAAAGCTGGTCTAGTCTATCGGTGACTGGTCTAGCTGGTAGGTCAGTCGGTAGCTGGTCTAGTATATTGGTGACTGGTCTAGCTGGTAGGTCAGTCGGTAGCTGGTCTAGTATATCGGTGACTGGTTTAGCTGGTAGGTCAGTCGATAGCTGGTCTAGTATATCGGTGACTGGTCTAGCTGGTAGGTCAGTCGGTAGCTGGTCTAGTATATTGGTGGCTGGTCTAGCAGGTAGGTCAGTCAGTAGCTGGTCTAGTATATCGGTGACTGGTCTAGCTGGTAGGTCAGTCGGTAGCTGGTCTAGTATATCGGTGACTGGTCTAGCTGGTAGGTCAGTCGGTAGCTGGTCTAGTATATTGGTGGCTGGTCTAGCAGGTAGGTCAGTCAGTAGCTGGTCTAGTATATCGGTGACTGGTCTAGCTGGTAGGTCAGTCGATAGCTGGTCTAGTATATCGGTGACTGGTCTAGCTGGTAGGTCAGTCGGTAGCTGGTCTAGTATATCGTTGACTGGTCTAGCTGGTAGGTCAGTCGGTAGCTGGTCTAGTATATTGGTGACTGGTCTAGCTGGTAGGTCAGTCGAAAGCTGGTCTAGTCTATCGGTGACTGGTCTAGCTGGTAGGTCAGTCGGTAGCTGGTCTAGTATATCGGTGACTGGTCTAGCTTGTAGGTCAGTCGGTAGCTGGTCTAGTCGATCGGTGACTGGTCTAGCTGGTAGGTCAGCCGGTAGCTGGTCTCCACTACATTAGGGGACAGTGGTGCTCTCATTCGCAGAGTATGAAGTGTAGACACGAAGTGAGGAAGACAGGGTGGAGAGAGAAGGAGATAAAGACAAACAAAAGCTAAGACAAGGAAATATGACGATGCGTTTGTAGCGCTTGCCTTCACTGTGACTGCGGTGGGAGACGAGGAGAGACAGGTGTGGTTACTGAGTCTAAAAATGTTGGCAACGGACAAATAAATGAAGGCGTCACTTAAAGACATTACACCCCAATCACGCTGATACGCACAGAATATGGCCAGCAATTATGGTCAGTCAAACAATGTTTATAGTTTTATAAGGGTTTAATTTTTTTTTTTACATTTCAGATACACCTTAAATCTTTTCTGCTACAGTTAATAAAGCTATTCTTTGTTGTAAGTTGTCCGTATTTCTTTATTTTTTTTCTCTTATATTTTAATAAGGATACTGTGTTATGCAGAGATGTACTTATAACACATTTAAAGACAAATAATACTTTTTATAGTTGCGTGGGGGGGGGGGGGCACGACAGAAAATAATTGAAAAACACCTGCGTCAATCGGTGACTGGTCTAGCTGGTAGGTCGGTTGGCGACTGGTCTAGTCGATCAGTGACTGGTCTAGTTGTTGTAGTCGGTCAGTGTAGGGTCTAGTTGGATGTTACTGGTTTAGGGTGTAAGTCAGTCTGAAAGCAATTATGAATTGATCTCACTTGTGCTTTTAAAATGTTTTAATTAAATCTCTTTCCGATGAAACTCTCTTGTTGCCATGGTAACATTTCTACACGCTTTCAGAATAAAATATGCAATAAAAGGATTTATTTCATGTCTGAATACTCAGTTCTTATGTAGGACAAATTTTTATTCATCAGTCAAACACAGACAGGCTGGTTAACTGCTTTAACCAGGGTGGCTGAGGCTAATGAAGAGTTAATCCTGGGGATGATCAGTGTGTCACTGGAGCACACTTGGGTCAGTCTATATGCTGCAAACAAAACAACTCATTCACCAAACGTAAATCCATTCATCACCAACCGATCTACTACAAAATAATATCAACATAATTTGAAAGAGATTAAATAAACTTTCTTGCATCAAACTTGATTGTACTCAACTGGAATCTTTTTGAAAAGTCGTGTTTGTTTGGGTTTTATGTGGACTGGTTCACTTTGTCTTTCTAAATATGTTCTACAGTTGACTGTATACAATTTGGATGTAGTGAGTGCGACGTCACCCATAGATTTTAGCAGAAAGAGTTTGTGCCTCAAGCTAACGGGGTCAACCAAGTAAAAAAACTGAGAAAAAGGTAGCATTTTTGGGTTCTTGTCATTCTCAAAAATAACGACAACAAGATTTCAGTGTGGGTGAATACCTGCTATTGAGTAGCACCGTCCTTAATCAGGCAAAGCATAAAAACGTAATCAAATTTAAACAAGTTAGTTACAAAAAAATCACTTATCCAGAGTTATCTTGAAGGTCAAAACTATATTGGAAAACCTTGTGGCGCCAAGCTTTAAATGGGCTTTTTTTCAATGAGATCAACTTGAGGATTTTTAACATGGAAGTCAATGGAATCGGCTTATTCTGTCCTCAACCTCTAGTGGTCAGTCAAGGAATGACAATTCAGCCACTACCAGGGAAAGCGGAAGGTTGCAGCTTTGTTTGTTTTTTTAGTTTTAAAGAAACTTCCTGTTTATCTCTATCTTTAGAAACTGGAGGCCAAATCCCTCATCAAGCTTAACTTCAGCAAAAACAATGAAGGTAAATGTGTTGGTGTGTCTGAGCGTGCATGGATGATCCTCTTACCAGACCTGCATCGACAATTGTGTGGCTTAATGATGAGAGGTAATGGGTTCAAGTTTGTTGCTCCTGTGCTTCAGGGAAGTTCCACTGTCCTGTGCTCTACAACGTCTTCACCAACAACTCCCACATCGTCGCCAACAAGGTCACTGGGAACGTTTTTTCCCATGAGGTAACAGGGTTCAGTCTAAGTTTGTAAATGCACAGATGGAACCAAAAACTTTGTTTGTGTCCCAGATGTCCATGAATTATTTTGTTCAAGGTCTTTTGTGCCTTCATAAGATTCTTTCATAAAGACACTGTAAACTAGGAAAAGAATAGGAGACCCCAACCTGAAATTAAAGCGCTATTAGTGCAAAACTGAAATTTTTAATGAATTTATATCCCTTATATTTTAACATTTTGTTTTTGTAGTTTATGCTGTCCAACAACTGTAGGATAAAACCTGAGGGATCATTAACTGATTGTTCATCGATTCGGTTTATCGATGTCCAATTTACCGGCTTTCACACATTAAGCCTTTTTAAACAGCGAAGCTATAAGCCACAAGATAATGTAGCTGCCACTATTCAGTGAGTTTGAGCTGCTTTTCTGTAGAAACTTGAAGTGCAGTAGAGAAAGCTGAATTATTATAATAACCACACAGGTAATGCTTTCGGGATTAGATCAGGATCATGCTGGACACTTTTTGGTGTCTGTGGAAGTTCCGTTTTTCCATACAGTTTTGAAGCATTCTCCCCAAATGCAGGATTATTTTAACCAGGAACTTTAACCCCCTCAGCAGAGAACAACATTTTCTAGCCTTGAATTCACCTTTCATTGAAGGTATTTGCTGGTGTGGCAGTCCATCGATTACATTTGTTCACAACCTGCTTCCCCAAGCATTTTCTCGTTGACATCTGGACTATTTTAAACTTGTGTTCATTTGGGGTTTTTTTGGACTTAAGTTATTTTTTCCTTTTTGACACTCTTCTTTCAGCATTGTCTGATCTAGAAAAAGTAATCTTCAAAGGCATTTTAGAGGCAGTCAATCAATTACATGTATTTACATAATTTACATTTGTGTGTTTGTTCACAAGTGTTGCTGTTTTGTTTAGGCAGTAGAGCAGCTCAACATTAAGACAAAGAGTTATAAAGACCTGCTGACGGATGAAGCCTTCACACGCCAGGATCTCATCACTCTGCAGGTACTCTTGAGAAATGACTAAGTGTTTTTACAAGAGCTTGATCTTGCACTGTCTTGTCATCATGCTTAGAAAGTGTTTCTGATCATTGGATTAACTACAAAAGTTTCAGTTTGTTAGTGGCTTAGTAGTAACTCTAGACTGGCTTTTGTTCCACCAATGGCCACTCTGCTAACCATGGGGTCAACAGCCAGGGATCAATTTTCTCTTAAGTTTCTTATCTTCTCTAGGCGTCGGCTAGTGGTGGGGCAACTGTTCTGACCACCCCTAGTAGCTTGTTTATCTCTGGCTTGTCACATTTTTTTTCAAAGCCTGCGTTTGAGTCCATAATTTCTAGTGTGACTGTATTTAATGAGCCATGTTTCAAGCAACTATTCTGCAAAGTGCCACTTATTTGGCACTTTGTATATTAGTTAAACAATTCAGAATTAAAGGAGCCAGACATTTATCATCAGATAAAACAAAGAACACTATTTGGAGTGTAGAGCACCTTTAAAAAATTTTGCTTGTGTTGGAATCTCTCATTCTGTGTTTCTGAATAGACGTATTAAACTGTACAGCAGCATCTGGCAGCATTCTGAAGCTGTGTTAAGCCCCACTGTAAATCTATTTCAGTGTTAGAAAGATGTTATGTAACTGAGTCCAGTGTGATGGGATCTGTGTAACAGGTCATCTTTTATGTTCCTGTGGTTTAAAAGCTTATGACTCAATTATGGAAGACACAAATGTCGATTTCTGTTTATCTAAAGTGACTATTAAGGTCTAAGTTTGTTACAGAAATTCTAATGTTGGTAGACAGTGGCATACATCGTTCTGATTGGGCAAGGGCAAGGCAAAACAAGTTTATTTACAGGCAAAACATAAATCAGTGTTTAAAAGTGTATGTTAAAAAAAACTGTCAAAGAGTAATGGTGCATTGTGTAAAAATGCATACGCCAATATACATTTTAAAAATGTTTCCGTTAATGTGGATTTAGAAAAGGTACAATTGTGATACTTTCAAAGCAATTCAGCTCTGTGTACAGTAAGAGATAAGTAAAAATCTTTGAATGTAAAATAGGTAGAAAATAACCAGTAGAATATTGTGATTTCAATAATCGGTGTTAGGGATCATTTGAATTAAGTTTTGGAACTATGGTCAGTGTTTTGATAACAACTCATGATCCTCACATCCCTCCTATAGTTATCTCCCACCTAAGCACACTTGAATGAATCTGATTGGGAAGGGTTTCCCAATGTGCTGGCTTATATTCATTCATTCATCTTCATATCGGCTTTCTTCCCTTTCGGGGTCGCCACAGCGGAATGAACCACCAACTCTCTGGCATATGTTTTACGCAGCGGATGCCCTTCCAGCTGCAACCCATCGCTGGGAAACTTTCACACACACATTCACACTTTAACACTATGGACAATTGTTCTTATTCAATTCACTTATACTGCATGTCTTTGTTCTTGTGGGGAAACCGGAGCACCCGGAGAAAACCCACGCAATCACGAGGAGAACATGCAAACGCCACACAGAAATGCCACCTGCCCCAGCCGAGGCTCGAACCAGCGACCTTCTTGCTGTGAGATGACCGTGCTACTCACTGCGCCACCGTGACGCCCGTGCTGGCCTATATGTGTATGTTAAATGTGACTAGAGCCAGAGCAAGAGAGCCATGAGCACTCTGGTTGTAGCCAATGATGGCTTTAAAAAAAAACCTGACTTGATATACGGATTTTTTTTTTATAACTCTAATAACTATAATTCAACAAAAAGTTATACACAGTGATTTAAAGGGTTCTAGTTAACCAATGCCTGCATACATTTGTATTAAATACAGAAGGGAAGAAGTCAGTATTCGACCCTGTCTCGTTTCTCTTGATCAGATCTATGGGTATGTTGCTGTTTAGGATCCCTAAACTTTGGCAGTGTCGTGTTTACATGTTGATGCTGATTGTCTATGCTTGTTCTGGTATCCGCCTGGTCGGTCGGACCTTGATTTTATTGCATGAATAAGCCAAAAAGTTTCTGAAGGTTAGTGGTCGAAGAATCAAGAGGAGTAGCATTGCGTTTAATTGTTCACTGCAGCCTACCTTTAAACCCATGTCATATTAAATGTAACATGTTTTCCATACAACTTCACTTTAATTGTATAATTGTAAAAAAAAATCTGCCAAGTATGGGAGTTTAAAAAGAGAGGACAGCCATTATGTAATCTAATTGGCTGTATTGTGTTTCTCTTCTGACTGGGAAACTGATGTTTGTTGCGAGAGAACAAGACTGTGCTGAATCAGGGTTTTTCTGTGTGTATGCATGACCTGTGCTGTCCTGTATTCTTAGAAAGAAAGCAAGGCATGTTGATGTGTCCTTGTTTGTTTATTTTGGGTCAGCAAGAGATATTGGGTGGTGAGGGGAGTTCAGGGAATAGAAAGAACTCTGTATTTATTTTCGGGGGAGAGTAGCCCGCATGGCTTGGAAAGAGTCTGTCTGCAGGTCAGGGTGTCAGGCGGCCTGGTTTAGGAGGAAAGAATTTTGAAGACAGATACACTGGTTATTTTGGGAGCAACAAGGAGTGGGAAACCTGGAGGAGAATGGATGCAAAGAGAGTGGGGGAAAGTATTTGAGTTGAAAATAGAGAGATGGATGGCAGGGGTTTAGCTGATATCGCAGGAATGAACAATGAGATTAGTTTCACTGTTTGACCTATTTGGATACAATACTACATGAACCTAATCATAAAGCGGAAAAGAGGGAGCAAGATAAAACATACATTTCCAAAATATTTTTTGTTTGGTATACAAAAATGCTTGAAATCCTTTCAAATCTTAAGGGAAAGATGTATACAAACCATACATTTTCCATGTGTTTGAGTAGAGATTTTTGTTAGTCAAGACAAATCCTAACACACCTTTGAAAATGAAGACATTCTCAGAAGCTAGGAAACTTTTATTTAAGCAAAAAATTTTATTTTATTTTATTTAAATGTGCTTAATTTATGAACAGTGGTTTTGACTAAGCTAAACGGTATATTCAGCTCACATTTTACCAAGGAAGGGGCATTCCATTCAATTTGACTGGAGAGTGTTTTTAGATGAGGACACTGAAGTTGCGCATACAAGCACAGAGTGAACATGCAAGGAGTGTCAACATGCACCACCAACGACAACAACAACACCAGTACTGTCACTTACACTCACAACAACCACAACACTCTCAGCTGCAACCGACGAACCAACCTGAATAATTCCATTCTACTAGTTTAGTTTTTTCAGTATTTGCCACCAACTCAAATTACTGACCAGATAGGGTCAACGCGTATTTATCACCACATTCTTTGCTGTGCTATGCCTATTGAGTCTTGATAGGGGAATGTGCTTGAGGTGGGATTTCTACGTAACTAATTTCACCATGCCTTGTCTGTCTTCATGTCAGGATCCCACAAATCTGGATAAGTTCAACGTCTCCAACTTTTTCCATGTGAAAAACAATATGAAAGTACCAGACCCCGGTGAGCTTATCTTTCTTTAATAATTTGTCATATGTGGTAGTAACTGTAGAACTGTGTTCTACTGAAGAAAAGAACCTCCGCAAATAATTTTTGATGGAATATAATTACAGAACTCGAATAGAAATTACAAACAAGGACTTCTAATTCGATTATTTTTTTACTCAAACGTTCGTGAATAATACATTTTACAGAATTGTGAATCTTTCCCTTGGAGCCATCACATCTCTTAGTTTCTCTGGTCCTAATGGTTAAAAGATTCTGTTCTTCTGGTCTAGCCACGTACTTTTAATGTTTAAATGTGGTTACAATTCGAAAGATCTCCAATGCATTAAACATAGTCCTTACACTTAATAATTTTCTTCCATGTAACATATCTGGGAAACCCAGCTTTAGTAGAACAGATGTGCTTTTGGTATCTGTGTCATTTCTCCATTTAGAGACATTTACTTTGAAGCATTTTCACAATTTTAGAAATGTTTTATCAGTTTAAAGATGCAGGATTTAAGTTTGTGGCCAAAGCTGGTATTGCAATAGCAGAAAAGCACTTGAGGTCAAATGCACTCCCCTTTTTCCAGATTAAAGGTTCCATTTATAGGCTTCCTAAACTGTTTGTTAAAACTGATTGAGGAGTCATTTTCATGAGAGGAAGCACTTCAGGTAGAAATTATTTAAACATAAAAAATAAGCTTTATTTCAGGGCTGTTATTGAATGTGTCATGTGTGAATATTCTGGCTGGAATATTATAATACAAAATAATGGAGGAACTGGATAGAGATACAAATCTATCACTGAACTGTTTTATTTTGATTAGTCCGGCACAAGTGACCCAACTTGGAGCCAATATAGTCCCGTTTAATAAATTACTACAATGCAAAGCTCCAACGAGCTGCACATTACAAGGTCATTAAGCCATTTTGGGTGTCTGTGATGTTTAACTTCTTTGTCTCACACAGAGGAGGAGAAAGCAATGCAGAGCCCATCATACCACCTGAAAACCACAAATCTGGAGACGCGAGAAACCCTCTCAGAACTCTACAGGGACTATAAAGGGGACGAGCTATTGGCATCCACCATGAAGGAGCCGGAAGCCAAAAAAACAGACAAGTTAAATGCTGTGAGTTTTGACAGTTTTAAAATATTTCCCGTCTCACTAGTCATTGACGGATTCCTTTTCTGCTTCGCTGATTTATTTCCCTGTTGTTGTTTTTTTCATCACGTTGAAGAGGTAGTATGTCATTGAAGCTGAAGGGTCTATTGGTTTTTTGAAGAGGTTGTGCTTCTCATGCCAGGCTTGATACTGGGTGTCAGATGGATCTTTTTATGGTATGCTTGAATACAGTAGAAAGAAGCACCATAATGTAACTGACTTCTGATTTAGTATTCATAGTTTTAAAGTAACTATGTTTTTCAAAGCTAATACCTCAGATTTTTTAAGTCTCGAGCAACAAGAGAATGGGTCGGTGACAAGGGTTTGTATGATGTCAAAAAAAAGCATGCTATAAACTTTCTAAAACAATTTTTTATATTTTAGGCCCCATGTGATTTTCTATGTTTTTTTTAGTACCACAGTCATGTTAAGTTGCTAAATGTTGTATCCAGAAAAGTATGGCATTAAGCATCTCAACGTCTTGAACTGATGCAAAAAAGGTGATCTTTCACCTCAAAGAATATTTAGAATACTTTATTTGTAAAATGTAAAAAGGTCAGATTTTTTTTTTATATCATAAAATAATATGATGCCAACTGAAATAGAAACTATATGTTTGAACAAACATCATAAAAAGTTGTGCATGCAAGGCCTAAAACCTTCATCTGAACTTTTATACTGATCTGTGGCGACCTTTTTTTGTGACTGGATACAGTTGAAAGGAAGACATCAATCAAATGCCATCCACAAAGCAAAACCCAAGAATGTTCTGCCATGTCAGAAAATTTGCCATATCACAAAGTGAATGTTGATTTATACAGTCCTCCAAGTTACCACAGGGTCATTTGTTTACACGTGTCAGACCTTGATTCAAACATTCACAGACCTATTCTGTTTAACTTAATGTATAATAATATATTACTGCTTTATTATTGTAAGATTCAATCAACTTAAAGTAGGTTTATTTAATTTTGAATTATGACAGAATTAAATTGAGAAGGATCATATTAATGTTGCGAATCCCAATGGGGTCTCCTGAAAGAACGTTTGTGCGGTTTGGCTGAGTGTCTATGTGCGTCTGTCTAGAAGTTTCTGCATTAGAAGGTGATGCAGCACAGCAAATGGAGCAGAAGAAAATGCCTCGCAGGATCCTTACCCGAACACACACGCACACACTCGCATCAAGACTAACAGGAAGTTCCTATGAATGAGTTTTTTTATCCCATAAATATAAAATGAAGCGCTGCTCAGTCACTTTCTGGGAAATAACTCCACTGCACCTAAATGTGGTATCTTAACAGTTTGTATACTCGGCACTGTGTTTATACTGAGTATATCATGGGCTGTGTCTCAAATCTGCTTTTGGAACATGTTGAAGTCCCATGCTTTCAGCCTTATTAGCTTTGCTTACTTCATTCATTCATAGTGCGTGACTGGGTATAAAGAGTATGCTTATCTTTTTTAGCCTTGCTCTGCCTTCGAAAAGCAGAAATTAGCACCAACAGATTTTCTGGATCATTCTCAATTCCAAAAATGCTCATTTTAGCTATGATGCCATACGTTACCACCTGCTTTATTTTTGTTCTGTGAAAAAAAAAAAACTTACGATGTTTAATCTTTGAGTTTAAGGTATTGATTTGGGGCCACAAATTGTAACATCTGAGGTGTTTTTTAGCAGTTCTTCTGCTAATGTGAAGTGCAGTAAAACTTAAATTCGGGTAAACATTTTCATAGGGGTATCTCACATCATATGTGGCCGGAATCTGCTTTCCCTCCTGCATTTAGTTAGGGGCCAAGTACCAAAGGTGCCATTTGTTAATGTTCTTCCTTTTTACTGTAATTTTTTTTTCTTCCACCATTGAACTCCATGTAACCCCAAATTTTCGCTTTCAGGAGAATTCTCAAATTTTGCACACAGTTTCACCAGAGTCTGATTTACAAAGAATCCAAATTTTTACTCTCTAACGCAAATCCTCTAGCGCCACCTTTAGGCCTAATTTGGACTTACATTTGTACTAATATCTTCTGAACCATTTGACGTTTCCACAGATTTCCTTAGTTATTTGACACCATTTTCCACCAAAAACATTTCATCCAATCAGTGAGTAATCAGCGGCAAGCCTGACCTTGAAATACTTTAATTTGAATTTGACACATTTTCGTCATGGTTGGTAAACTCACTTAATTAATATGTAACACAAACCCTTGAGTTTACTCACAAAAAGGGATAGAACTTCCACCTCTCTGTCTTCACAAAAATGGGCGAGAATGCTATTCTTAAGTGTGATACTCACCTTAGAACATAGCTGAGTGATGTAATGCATGTAAAGATTACTAAGGCATTTCGGGTAATGATGTCGCTGCTTTTTTATCTTATCTAGAAAGTCTTATCCTGTGTTACTTCCTCCAGGCCCACTATTCCACAGGAAGAGTGTCTGCCTCCTTTACTTCGACAGCAATGGCCCCAGCCACCATTCACGAAGCAGGTAATGGAGCTAAAAATAAAACCTGCTTGTTCTCAACACAGGATTCAGATTCAGGATTCAGAAAAAGTAATCTTTTTGCCTGGTTGACATTAAATAAAAAAAAATGTGTTCACTCATTCATGCACATTTTCTGGTGTTTTTTGCTACCTGTGTTTTTTGGGGGATTGTGGGGGTGTTGCTATTGCTAATGTTGGTATTGTTTTTTTCCCGATCTGTGGGTGCTTTTGGTGTTGGTTTTGCTGGTGTTGGTGTTTTTTTTCTGTCTGTGGGTGTTTTGGGCAGTATTGGTGGAGTTTTTTAAAGGTGTTTTTATTGCTGGTGTTGTTTTTTGCTGTCTTCCTGGGTGTTGTCACCATCGGTGGGTGTTGTTGGTGTTGTTTTTGTTGGTTGGTTAGAGGTGTTGTTTTTGCTATCGGTGGGTGTTGCCTGTGTTGGTATTGCAGGTGTTGTTTTTGATCTCTGTGGGTGTTGCTGGTGGTGTTTTTGTTGGTTGGTTAGAGGTGTTGTTTTTTGTTATCGGTGGGTGTTGTTGGTGTTGTTTTTGTTGGTTGGTTAGAGGTGTTGTTTTTTTGCTATCGGTGGGTGGTGTTGTTGATGTTGTTTTGATCTCTGTTGTTGTTGTTGGTGGTGGTGTTGGTATTGCTGGGGTTGTTTTTGTTGGTTGGTTAGAGGTGTTGTTTTTTGCTATCGGTGGGTGTTGTTGGTGTTGGTATTGCTGGTGTTGTTTTTGTTGGTTGGTTAGAGGTGTTTTTTGCTATCGGTGGGTGGTGTTGTTGATGTTGTTTTGATCTCTGTGGGTGTTGTTGGTGTTGCTGGTGTTGTTTTTGTTGGTTAGAGGTGTTGTTTTTTGCTATCGGTGGGTGGTGGTGTTGTTGATGTTGTTTTGATCTCTGTGGATGTTGTTGGTGGTGGTGGTGGTGGTATTGCTGGGGTTGTTTTTGTTGGTTGGTTAGAGGTGTTGTTTTTTGCTATCGGTGGGTGGTGGTGTTGATGTTGTTTTGATCTCTGTGGATGTTGTTGTTGGTGGTGGTGTTGGTATTGCTGGTGTTGTTTTTGTTGGTTGGTTAGAGGTGTTGTTTTTTGCTATCGGTGGGTGGTGTTGTTGATGTTGTTTTGATCTCTGTGGATGTTGGTGGTGGTGTTGGTATTGCTGGGGTTGTTTTTGTTGGTTGGTTAGAGGTGTTGTTTTTTGCTATCGGTGGGTGGTGCTGTTGATGTTGTTTTGATCTCTGTGGATGTTGTTGTTGGTGGTGGTGTTGGTATTGCTGGTGTTGTTTTTGTTGGTTGGTTAGAGGTGTTGTTTTTTGCTATCGGTGGGTGGTGTTGTTGATGTTGTTTTGATCTCTGTGGATGTTGTTGTTGGTGGTGGTGTTGGTATTGCTGGGGTTGTTTTTGTTGGTTGGTTAGAGGTGTTGTTTTTTGCTATCGGTGGGTGGTGTTGTTGATGTTGTTTTGATCTCTGTGGATGTTGTTGTTGGTGGTGGTGTTGGTATTGCTGGGGTTTTTTGGTTGGTTAGAGGTGTTGTTTTTTGCTATCGGTGGGTGGTGTTGTTGATGTTGTTTTGATCTCTGTGGATGTTGGTGGTGGTGTTGGTATTGCTGGGGTTGTTTTTGTTGGTTGGTTAGAGGTGTTGTTTTTTGTTATCGGTGGGTGTTGTTGGTATTGCTGGTGTTGTTTTTGTTGGTTGGTTAGAGGTGTTGTTTTTTGCTATCGGTGGGTGGTGTTGTTGATGTTGTTTTGATCTCTGTCGTTGTTGGTGGTGTGTTGTATTGCTGGGGTTGTTTTTGTTGGTTGGTTAGAGGTGTTGTTTTTTGCTATCGGTGGGTGTTGTTGTTGATGTTGTTTTGATCTCTGTGGATGTTGGTGGTGGTGTTGGTATTGCTGGTGTTGTTTTTGTTGGTTGGTTAGAGGTGTTGTTTTTTGCTATCGGTGGGTGGTGTTGTTGATGTTGTTTTGATCTCTGTGGATGTTGGTGGTGGGTATTGCTGGGGTTGTTTTTGTTGGTTGGTTAGAGGTGTTGTTTTTTGCTATGGGTGGGTGTTGTTGTTGATGTTGTTTTGATCTCTGTGGATGTTGGTGGTGGTGTTGGTATTGCTGGTGTTGTTTTTGTTGGTTGGTTAGAGGTGTTGTTTTTTGCTATCGGTGGGTGGTGTTGTTGATGTTGTTTTGATCTCTGTGGATGTTGTTGTTGGTGGTGGTGTTGGTATTGCTGGGGTTGTTTTTGTTGGTTGGTTAGAGGTGTTGTTTTTTGCTATCGGTGGGTGGTGTTGTTGATGTTTTGATCTCTGTGGATGTTTGGTGGTGGTGTTGGTATTGCTGGGGTTGTTTTTGTTGGTTGGTTAGAGGTGTTGTTTTTTGTTATCGGTGGGTGTTGTTGGTATTGCTGGTGTTGTTTTTGTTGGTTGGTTAGAGGTGTTGTTTTTTGCTATCGGTGGGTGGTGTTGTTGATGTTGTTTTGATCTCTGTCGTTGTTGGTGGTGGTGTTGGTATTGCTGGGGTTGTTTTTGTTGGTTGGTTAGAGGTGTTGTTTTTTGCTATCGGTGGGTGGTGTTGTTGATGTTGTTTTGATCTCTGTGGATGTTGGTGGTGGTGTTGGTATTGCTGGTGTTGTTTTTGTTGGTTGGTTAGAGGTGTTGTTTTTTGCTATCGGTGGGTGGTGTTGTTGATGTTGTTTTGATCTCTGTGGATGTTGGTGGTGGTGTTGGTATTGCTGGGGTTGTTTTTGTTGGTTGGTTAGAGGTGTTGTTTTTTGCTATCGGTGGGTGGTGCTGTTGATGTTGTTTTGATCTCTGTGGATGTTGTTGTTGGTGGTGGTGTTGGTATTGCTGGTGTTGTTTTTGTTGGTTGGTTAGAGGTGTTGTTTTTTGCTATCGGTGGGTGGTGCTGTTGATGTTGTTTTGATCTCTGTGGATGTTGTTGTTGGTGGTGGTGTTGGTATTGCTGGTGTTGTTTTTGTTGGTTGGTTAGAGGTGTTGTTTTTTGCTATCGGTGGTGCTGTTGATGTTGTTTTGATCTCTGTGGATGTTGTTGTTGGTGGTGGTGTTGGTATTGCTGGGGTTGTTTTTGTTGGTTGGTTAGAGGTGTTGTTTTTTACTATCGGTGGGTGTTGTTGGTGTTGGTATTGCTGGTGTTGTTTTTGTTGGTTGGTTAGAGGTGTTGTTTTTTGCTATCGGTGGGTGGTGTTGTTGATGTTGTTGTTGGTGGTGGTGTTGGTATTGCTGGGGTTGTTTTTGTTGGTTGGTTAGAGGTGTTGTTTTTTGCTATCGGTGGGTGGTGTTGTTGATGTTGTTTTGATCTCTGTGGATGTTGGTGGTGGTGTTGGTATTGCTGGTGTTGTTTTTGTTGGTTGGTTAGAGGTGTTGTTTTTTTGCTATCGGTGGGTGGTGTTGTTGATGTTGTTTTGATCTCTGTGGATGTTGGTGGTGGTGTTGGTATTGCTGGGGTTGTTTTTGTTGGTTGGTTAGAGGTGTTGTTTTTTGCTATCGGTGGGTGGTGTTGTTGATGTTGTTTTGATCTCTGTGGATGTTGTTGTTGGTGGTGGTGTTGGTATTGCTGGTGTTGTTTTTGTTGGTTGGTTAGAGGTGTTGTTTTTTGCTATCGGTGGTGGTGGTGATGTTGTTGTTGTTTTTGATTCTGGGGTTGTTTTTTTGTTGGTTTTGTTGTTTTGCTGTTGTTTTTTTTTGTTGTTTTTTTGGTGTGTTTTTACTATGGTGTTTTTGTTGTTTTTGTTGGTATTTCTGTTTTTTTTTTTGTTTTTTTGTTTTGTTTTTTTTTTTTTTTCTATTTGTTTTTTTTTTTTTTGTCTATTTTTTTTTCTCTGTGGATGTTGTTTTGTGTTGTTTTTTCTGGTGTTGTTT
Source organism: Danionella dracula (assembly GCA_900490495.1). Lineage (NCBI taxonomy): Eukaryota > Metazoa > Chordata > Actinopteri > Cypriniformes > Danionidae > Danionella > Danionella dracula. Next base: position 330,826 of record UELW01000811.1, read on the forward strand.
TTGTTTTTTTTTTTTTTTTTTTTTTTTTTTTTTTTGCTATCGGTGGGTGGTGTTGTTGATGTTGTTTTGATCTCTGTGGATGTTGTTGTTGGTGGTGGTGTTGGTATTGCTGGGGTTGTTTTTGTTGGTTGGTTAGAGGTGTTGTTTTTGCTATCGGTGGGTGTTGTTGGTGTTGGTGTTGCTGATGTTGTTTTTGTTGGTTGGTTAGAGGTGTTTTTTGCTATCGGTGGGTGGTGGTGTTGTTGATGTTGTTTTGATCTCTGTGGATGTTGGTGGTGGTGTTGGTATTGCTGGTGTTGTTTTTGTTGGTTGGTTAGAGGTGTTGTTTTTTGCTATCGGTGGGTGGTGTTGGTGTTGGTATTGCAGGTGTTGTTTTTTTATCTCTGTGGTTGTTTTTGTTGTTGTTTTTGGTGTTATTAGAGGTGTTGTTATTGATGGGGTTTAAGTTGAGATTTCTGTTTCTGATCTTGGTGTTGCTTTTTCTGGCCTTCATTTCTAATATTGGTGTTTTTGCTGCTAATTTTTGTGGTGTTGGTTTTTTTTATTCTGATGTTATTGTTGTATCTGCTGTTGGTGATGGAGACATTTATGATTTCAGATAGTTGGTTTTTTGCTGATATTAGTAATTGCTGCTACTACTGCTGCTGCTGCTGTTGGTTTTGCCTTTGTTGCTGTTGTTACTGGGGCTGTTGATGCTGGGTTTGATATTTTTCTTGGTGCTGTTGATTTTATTTCTGGTGGTGTTGCTGCTGTGGTTACTTATGCTGTTGAGGCTGCAAGTTGTTGGTGTTTCTAGTATATGCATTCTTTTTTTGCTATTTGTGGAGTTGGTTGGAGTGCTGGTTGTGGTGTAGGTTTTGCTGGTGTTGGTTTTTGCTGTTTATCGTGTTGTTACTGCCAGTGTTTTTGTTGTTGTTTCTGGTGTGTGAGGTGACGTTGTTGCTTTGATGCTTGTGTTGCTGTTAGTTGTTGTTTCAGTCAAAGATTTGTTTTCAGTAAATAAAATGTGATTATGATATTTGATTTTGTGGTTTTGGTATTTTTGCGGGGTTTTTTTGTTGTTGTTTTTTTATTATTGGTGGGGTTTTTTTTGGTGGGATTGGTGTATTTCCTAATGATGGAATTCCTATTCACCCCACCTGATCCACACTAGGACTTTGTGAAGCTGCTTGGAAAGTAAATGCTAAAAAGTGCTATGTAAAACATATTGATTGTTTGGGTCCAGGGGCTTGTACCATGCACCTGGTGTTTTGTGATTGTTTTGCATTGTGTTCATTAATGGAATTAACATCACTGGAATTAAATCTGTCAATGATGAACATTTTCTGTTAATGCATTCTGTTCTTGAGGGTCCTGTGACTCCTTAAATTTGTATTTAAGCGACTGGAAAGTTTTCAGCTGTCATTTAATTTCCTAATGTTGCATCATTGCTCTGCTCAGGAACACCCAGGAGGTAGAACTCTCAGTTAGTGGTCAAAACTCATTTCCAAGTTTATTCTGGCTCAGCATTGTTCTAGCAGCTGTCAAATCAGACTGGAGCACATATTTCAAACCAAGTTCAATCTGTCACTGTCCACAGCACATCTATTAATGAATGTAACAAGTGAAAATATTGTGCTTTCAGATGCAATTGCTGACGACGCTGTTCGTTATCAGTACGTGAAAAAGAAAGGTTATGTGCGCTTGCATACCAACAAAGGAGACTTAAATCTAGAGTTACACTGTGATAAGGTATGTTCTCCTTCTTAGACTTGTGATTTCTCTAACAAAGTTGTGTTTTTTTTTTAATTGTAGTTGGTACTTTTTTTTATTTATGACACTTAGGAAGACCATTATAGCTAACTCGATTAACGTTTTGTCAACTTCAATATTGAATCCAATTTAATGCATATCTAATCGGTTTGTAATGTAGCAAAACTTTTACCCAACACAACATTTCACATCATATTTACATATGAAGTTAAACTCCTGTTTAGAATAGCCGTGAGTAATTCTATAAACAGATTTAGGAGTGGATCAGAGTCAGGAAGAGGAGTGTTTAATGCTCATTGTCTCTCTCTGTGTTTGGGTCTGCAGGCCGTCTTTTCTTTACGTAATAAATAATTAATCCAGTGGCTCTGCTCAATCTTACTGACACACTGCGACTGCTGACCTACATAGACTCACTCTTTATTTTGTTATCGGTTACTCTCACTCCACTTGTCCCTAAGCTGCTTGACATTCAGTTTTGTTGCACACACAAAACAAACTTTTGAAGAATGATGAGAACTAGAGGCCATCCTTGGCGTTTGATGCCACAGACTGAACGGCAAGTAAAAAAATGGTTTTCATTTTGGTTTACTTTATGATAGTGATGATGATGATGATGATAATAATAAACTTTAGTTTTTAAAGTGCCTTAAAAGACATGCTTCCTAAAGCACTGAACAGAGAAGCACTTGAAGCGAAAGTACATGAAAAAGCAGAGATAATATTAATAATACGATGCATTGAGACAAGGACATTGAAATCAAGAGCTATTAAATTAAAAGCAGGAAAAAGCATAAAAGGTTAACTAGATTAAATATAATCAGGTGGTTTCCCATAGTATAAGTGCAAGTGTATGGAAGTGACACAGTGAAGAGTGGAGCGAATGATTTGTGTTGTAAGCAATTAAAGAAGAACTACCTCCAGAGTTAAGCCATGAATTGCTTTATATGTGAGAGTCAAGATTTTTAAGTAAACACAGAAGTGGACCAATTTAAGATCACGTGTTATGTGTTCGGTTGTTCACTCGCTCTAGTCCCGGTCAAGACATGAGCAGCTGAATTTTGAACATCCTGCGACTTGTAGAGAGCAGACCTAAAAACCCCAGATAGAAGTGCATTACAGTAATCCAGATGTGACAAATGCATTGCTTAGTCTTTTAGCAGAGGAGAACTGCCAGGATAGGGGGTGCAGTCTTACTACATTTCTCAGGTAGTAAAATGAAGATGGTCTGGACAAACTGCTCTACCGGTAAACTATCAAGAGACATACTTAAGGCCCCAGTTTTCATAGCCCCTGTCTGGTGTCAGGAACCAATCAGCATGACTTCAATTTTGCCACTGTTCAGGCAATCTATGTCTGATTATACAGAAACACAGTCTGAGATTTAAGTACAATAAAGGCTTTTGAGTTTGAGTTTTGCTATTTGAGTGTTGTCAGCATAAAAGTGAACAGAATCAAAGTAGAGGTCCCAGAACAGAGCTCTGAGGGACACCTGAGGGGTCCAACTTTTATGAATGCATTTTTGTTTGAATGAAAAGAAGGGTTTGAAACAAGTGGATAGACAATAAACCATGAAAGATTTACAAGTGAGCTAAGTGTTTTCTCTTGGATGATTTTCACTTTTTTGTGTGTGTTTCATTTAGTGTGATGTGTTTTGCATCCTACCGAGCTTGTAAAATCACGTCTGCCATAAAATACTTCTTCTAAAAGATTGGATTTGCACTGGCCTTGTGCAGGCGAAAAGCACCCAGAGCTCTCCCTGCCTGAATGCAGACTCCCTGTTTTAATTTACGATTTGCAGAGTGTGCCATGATCACGCTTCTGGGTCAGAGCAAGGCTTTTAATCTTTCATTTATCATTGAATTCAAACACTGTGAAGCCAAGTAAAAAGATTTGTCTTTTCAGGGCTTAATTACATGTAAAGATATCTGCAAACTCACTTTTTGTTTGTATGCAAACAGAGGAAAGGATTTAAAACATCAAGGGCTAAAAGCTGCAGTTACTTGGTTCCATTGTAGATTATTGTAGCGAGAGAACAAAGCAGCTCTCTCTCCCTCTCCTCCTCCTCTCAAACACTGCTTAATGGACACAGATACTGCATTTCATGCTCTCCATAGTCCTGGTAACTAGGTGCTATTTTTGTTCATTTCCTTTGCTGTGTGCTTGTCAAATCAGGATAAAGAAGAGAGGTCACATTGATAAGAAAATTAGCCTCTTCTTTCCACCCCCGCCCCCTTACAGCTTCCTTGCATCAGTGATGAGACTGTTTGTGCTGCGGTGTTAACATGGAGTTATGACTTTTAAAGGGAAGACTGAATTGAAAGAGTTTATTAGAAAAGTGTCTGTTATTCTGCTGAACATGCCCTTACTGGCTCAAGTCCAGACAAATAAATGAAGGACAGCATGGTTTGAATGTGTCAAATTAGTTTTATTAACAATAAATTGAAACAAAGACATAACCTAAGAAACTCTGCACTATTCATGTTAGATGAAAGATGTACATTTATACAACACAACTACATCAAAACACTAAAACTAATCTTTAAACTAAAAACTAAACCCAAACTAATAATCAATCTCAAACAAGCCTAGCAAAGAACCTGAGACACAACTTGAGAGGCTGAAGGTGAGGTGCCACTTTTAAAGCGAGAGAGGCAGGTGTCGCTGGTTCTCCTGAAGGGCTCTCGACCACGCCCCATATCAGTTCTCATCATGAGGAGCGGAAAAACTCCTCACAAACCCTATAAAAGAGCGAAAGCCGTTTTAATATTGTAATGCTGAACTGAGAAACTAGACCTATTCTCTATCCCCCAGAGTTTAAGTTTAACTGTTTTGGAATCCACTCAGCCATTATCTGGTGATTGCGCCTTTTTGCATAGCTTAGCATAGATCATTGAATCTGATTGGACCAGTATCATTTTGTTCATGTTTTGCTATGGTGCTACTGTTATCAGAGAGTGAGTGATTCAGTTTATAAGAGAGGTATTATTAATAAAGAAGCCTCAAGAAAACCACACACTTGGGGCGTTCTATTGATGTACATCCTCAAATAACTGTATCATAGATATTAAGACTAAACCCAACAGTGTGTAACTTGCTAAATCAATTACTTGCAGTAACACTAAAGATCCACTTGTTCCTGTCTTTACCGTGAAGTTCTTCAGGGTTTGTTTCAACCTTCGGTTTATAGTTGCGTGTCAAGCTTGTGAAATGCCTGTTGTGAAGGTTCCACACGTTCTCTTTCATTAAGAGCATACAAATAGATTTCTGACCTTTGTCTTCCGCTCTTCACTCATGGCTTGTTTTGCTAACAATTGTTGATGCCTTGCAAATCTTGCTGAGTTGTCATCAACATTGGTTAAAGGAGGGATGAAGTGTTTTATTTAATTAATTTTTTTGCATAATTTTTTTTAAATGTGCAAATAAAGAAAACCACTTTACCCCTTAAAGTAGTTTAAAATGACTAAAAATGCAAGTGTGCATTTTGCAAGTGTGTCCCTGAAATTTAAGCTCTATTTTACTGTATTTTGTTTTTAGTTCGACTCGTACTTAACTCCACTTAATGTTAAGGTAAAACTCCACCCTTTCAAGTCAGAGTGTGAGCGAGAAGATAAACAAAAAAAAGCTCTCAACGAGCTCCTTACGTGCTAGCTCGTGCTAGCTCTGGCTTTCAGTCTGGAGTCTGAGCTGTGTTTTGAATGAAACACTGTCGCTAAAGCTGTCATGAACAGCCAAGATTGTGGGAAACAGAGCAGTTTAACCAACACAAACTCATGCAGCTGAAAACGGCAGCGTGTGTGGATTGAAAAACATTGTGTTAGCTCTGTCTTCAACAGGTTACTGGAGAAAGAAGTTGTTAACCTCGAAACTGAGCTGTTTTTAAGATTTGTAATGGTTTGTATTTGTAATGGTTATTCGTGATGGAATATCTAAACAGGCTGTTTTGGGACTGTAATAGAACCAAACACTTGTAATGGACACCTATCAGGACAATGAGCTGTTTGGAGGAATCTGAGCTGTTTCTGTAGATTTGTTATGGATTGTTGTTTTTTTTAAACAAGTTGGCAATGTTCACTTTCACCAAGTTAAATGTAGGGACAGAAATATGGTGCAGTGGTGGAGTTGGTCATTCTGTAACTGGAAGGTTGGTGATTCGATCCCCGCTAGGGGCATTTTGCCGTTGTGGCCCTGGGCAAGCCACTTCACCCACACTACCCTATATGGATGTGTGTGATTGGGGGAGTTTGGTGGTGGGCAGGAGGTTGTAGTGTCAGAATGGCAGCCATGTTCTGTCAGAGAGGGTTAGGGTTACCAACCCTAACAAGGTAGCTTATCACCACCAGAGTGTGAATGTGGAGGGAATGAATAATGCTCTGATAATTGTAAAGGGTCTTTGAGTATCTAGAATTATAATAATAATAATAATTATTATTATTATATAGCTTGCTGCTTTCGCCTGTGAGGTTAGCTGTGTTCGGAGTGTGTAGTCTCTGTGTTCGGAGTATAGATATTGCGATTTGTTTAGAGCTGTGTAAAAGTGTTTCACATCTCGAGTTAGCCTCCATCGTTCAATGCACTGCAGTTTTGCTAACGTTTGCTACTCTGCCTACCAGTAGCTGGCGTTACCCACCGTAAAATGGTGTACTAATGTCATGAAGCCCTGGCTCAGAGCTTGTAACTTCTCATTGCTGACTGTAAGAACAGAAAAAGGTTAACAGGTTAGCATTTTGAGCTCTGAAACTAAAACTCTGAGTTAAATCTTCAAACTCACTATCAGTAGAGCAGTGTTTCTGTGACAGTAGTACTCTGATTGGCATCACAACTATCTGAATCACTCCAAGGATTGCCACCCATCTGGCGGTCTTCCAGTGCAAGATTATATGAATGTGCAGCCTTTGTGCAGTTCATAGGTTTGACTGCCTCTAGCACCTGAAGTCCAGTCAAGTGGAGTTTAAAGGTTTTTCCACACCCATACAGCTATTGAATCTTAACATAATGAAGTGCACCAGTTATCCAAATGCAGTGCATAATTGTCTAACTTTTATAACAAACGTTTGTGACTGAAGTTGATTGACTCGCCACTTGATGATGAATGGGAGAAATGCTCCTGTGGGCTGAAAACAGAACACTGTGAGGACTTTGTTTCTTTAGTTTGTTGTTTGAAAGTGAAGCTCTTGGTCGTTTTATACAGTAATGTTTTTGAGGTTGGCACTTTGTAGACGCTCCCTTGAAGCTCTCCTCACTGCTGCTTGCGCATAGAGAGCAATGTATTTCGGAGGTGGAGGAAGACACATTTCAATATGTGTCTTTGCTGCTTATTTCCTGCATTACTCAAATAAATTTGTTCTTGTTTATTAAGATCGGTTAGATCTCGAGCTATTGAACCCGAAAGGAAGTTTTTTGTGAGTCAGCTCTTAACTATATTGAAGGTAGATGAGCGCTGTTAAGACCTATTAGGCCTTTTATTCAGAGTTAAATGAGAAAAAAAACATAATCGCTTAAAGAAAACTATATTTTTGCATCAAAGAAGCACTTTGATCAGTGACAAAACTGATACATTTTTGTTGCACTCATTTAGGATACACATTCTTATTTCTCTCCCTTTTTCTTCTCTAGCAGTTTTTGTAATGTTTATCCGACTCCACATCTGATCTCGCTGTTATTTCCCACAGGTTCCGAAGGCTGGAGAAAACTTTATTAAACTCTGCAAGAAGGGATATTACGATGGGACCGTATTCCACCGCTCTATTCGGAATTTCATGGTAAATAAATTATTCTGCTTTTATATTCTTACAGAAGTTACTTAAATAGTTCAGTTTGAAATCTTCAAAGATTAAAAGGGTTTCATTTGGGCTTTAATCAGGGTAGGACATCTTGTCCAGTTGCTATTAACTGTAGTATTCAGTAAGGGCTGCATATATTACTTTAAAGTGGATTCAGAATGGTTGTCAAAAGGGTTTTTTTAAAGTCTTGGAAAACTTGTAACATTTTTGGAAAAATCTTGAACTAAACCCATTCCTGTGCACCAATAAACTGATTGAGCCCCCCTTTATTGAACATCAAAAAAAGTGTTTGCTAAATGCATAAATGGTTATTTCACCATCTGATGATCTCTGCTAGTTCATCAAGTGTCATTATTTTGCACCGGAGAGATGCAACCATTCTAGTTGTAGAAAGACAAACACTTTCTAATATAAAGCCCTGTCTGACTTAATGAAAAAAATCTGAAAACCTTAGATATTTTACATTGCCAAATAAACTATTGAGCTTTTTCATTTTAAAACAAACTTACAGGAAATGTGTTAATATTTTAAACAATTTTATTAGAGAGTATTTATATTAAAATTGCTAACGAATATATTCATAAGTTAATTTCCTCAGTTAACTCAGTTAATTTCCTCGAGCCAGTTTGAGCTCCCAAAAAAATAAATCTAGTATTAAAAAAAGCTTTCATGAATTACTCTATTTAACTTCAGGTGTAAATTTAATAAGGGAGCATCACTAAAACATAAAACAATTTAGCATATTAGGACCCCTTTAAGCACTTTTGTGTGGGCTCTAGGTTTTGGCTTGTCCTAAATGGCCCCTCACAGTTTTTAAAGTGAATTTCGTCTCCTTAAGAGAAAACTATTTTATTTATTATTGTTTACAAAAAATGTTTATTTCATTTTCAGATTCAAGGAGGAGACCCCACTGGAACTGGTACAGGTGCGAATAATTTTATAGCCTCCACAAATCCTCACACTTTTCATGTTTGGTTGTTTGAAAGCAGTGCTTGAACTGCAAACAGTCTAAATATCAATCCATTGCTTTAATGAGCTTATGTTGTGGTGAATAATGGTCAAGCGTTTTGAGTTGAGCCACCTTAGAGGTGTCCAACAAAACATACATACATACATACACATCACGTACATACATGCATACATACATACATGCATGCATGCATGCATCCATATATACATACATACATACATACATACATACATACATACATACATACATACATACATACATACATACATACATACATACATACACATCACATGCATACATACATGCATACACATCACATGCTTGCATACATACATACATACATACATACATGCATACATACACATCACATGCATACATACATGCATACACATCACATGCTTGCATACATACATACATACATACATACATACATACATACATACATACATACATACATACATACACATCACATGCATACATACATGCATACACATCACATGCATACACATCACATGCTTGCATACATACATACATACATACATACATACATGCATGCATGCATGCATGCATGCATACATACACATCACATGCATGCATGCATACATACATACACATCACATACATACATACATACATACATACATACATACATACATACATACACATCACATGCCTGCATACATACATACATACATACACATCACATGCATACATACATACGTACGTACATACATACATACATACATACACATCACATGCATACGTACGTACATACATACATACATACATACATATACATCACATGCCTGCATACATACATACATACACATCACATGCATACATACATACGTACGTACATACATACATACATACATACACATCACATGCATACGTACGTACATACATACATACATACATACATATACATCACATGCCTGCATACATACATACATACACATCACATGCATACATACATACACATCACATGCATACATACATACACATCACATACATACATACATACACATCACATGCATACATACATACATACGTACAGATCACAAGCATACATACATACATACATACATACATACATACATACATACATATATAAGGCTCCCGTAGCTAGTGACCTTTTTTGTTGAAATTTTACCTTGTCAACTTTTATTGTGAAATAATTTTTTTTTCTAGCTTAAGGAATAGCAAAAACATCCTAAAATCACTGAGAGATCAGTGGAGCCTTGGAAGATTTTCAAAAAAGTAATATATTGCTTTTAGCTATCAGTGACGTAAAGGATCATTTTGTTTAATGAGAACTGATAATTTCCGGAGTGTCGACAGGGAGCCCAAAATTAGTTTAAAAAGGTTCAGATCCACTTCGATTTTTTAGAGCTTTAGAAAGAATAGTGGAATAATGGGTCTGGAAGTTTTGTAGACTCGGACATAGAAAAAAAGCTCGTGGCTCAGATCGCATGGGCTGGCATGTTGTCTTACGTTGATCTGTAATCTGAGAGTAAATTTCAGACAAGCGATATTCCCCTTTTTAACACATGCTCCGAATTCTTCGTTCAGGATCCAAATAAGCCTCGCAGCTCCTTCAGTGAAACATATTCTTCCTTAATTTGAACAGAAGTTCTACTGTCTATTATATAGTCTATAATCACGCTGCCTTTGAGCTTGGTGATCTCTTTGTTCTAATACGTTTGAAAGAAACCAAGCTGGTTGACTACTAAGCTTTCAGCTGCATAAACAGCACATTTCAAGGCATCACATGCCTTTCTAAACAACGAGGAAAGACTGTGCCATGACGTTTAATTATCAACTGGAAAACAAAAATAATTTGTGTTTGATTCGTTCTGAAATAATTCAATCAGGTGAACTGTTTATTTCTCTCCTCAAAGCAAAAGCTCCATTGATTCATATTTTGCAGGGATGTTCGAAGCTGCAGTTCTGTGAAGAAAAGCACAGAGAGAAACTCATGCGCTCCGTTCCCTCAAGTAACCTTGAGTTCATCTAAAATTCGATCCCATGAAAAATGCACCAGTCACACCTGAGACCTCTGAGAAGATCGAGAGCACGAAGAGAAGGGGTAAATAGATGAAAATAATTTCATGAACAGAAAGGGAGTCGTAAACGAGACGTGAGGCCCAAAAGCTATTTCTGTCTTTCAGTGGCTTGGCATTTAACTTGATGGTTTTAGAGAATAACTAAATGATTGGTGTTGCAGAAAACGCCGTCTCTGATCTTGCAAATCTATTTGTTTTATTGTATTTCTGTGATCACATTTTAAAAGTTTCTTTGAGTTTTAAAAAAACAGTTTAAAGAAATATGCTTATGAGTTGAAATTAACTATTTTAAAAATGAGCCCAAAATCAAATTTTTACCCATAAGAACCTGTGAGTGTCTGTCAAGGCCCAAGATCGCTTATTTATTCGTAAATAGACAAGCCATAGAAAATAAAGCGATAGTTTTGATTTGTGCGAACGTACAGGTCAGTAAAAAGACTGCCTCGCTGCATAAATGCATAACGAAAGCTGAGAGATGCACACACTTTTTGTGCCATGAAATTCCATAAACTTGTCATTGAAATCCTCTACGATGATCAACATAAAAAAACTAAAATATTATTATCAATTACAATAGGGAAAAAATCGGAAAATGGCGCAGACTAAATAGACCCCCAAAAAGTTTTTTTTTGTTTTATTATTATTATTTTATTTTTCAACATCTTCATCTGAGCTATTTTTACATCCCTCAGACCCACCGTCATGTCCACGTGCGTTCTTGATTGTATATCGCTTCTTCTTATCTTTACTAGTGGAAAATTATACAACGAATGAGCTGGTCTGTTCATTTTATTAACAGATACATTTTGATGTTGTAATAATAAATTGTAGTGAAATATTTTGGTTAATGTAATTGACCAAATTGACCAAAAGCCTTAGTGTGACATGTATAACAATTTTTTTCTTAAAAGTACAGGTGTGACTTATTTCACCGGCCACTTTATTAGGTACACCTTGCTAGTACTGGGTTAGCCCAAACTTTTACCTTCAGAACTGCTTTAATGCTCCATATTGACGTGAAAGCATCATGCATCTGCTCCCGATTTGTCAGCTGCACATCTCTTTTTCCACCACATCTCAAAGGTGCACCATTAAAATAAAAATCTGGTGATTGTGGTGGTCGTTTGAGTACAGAAAGCAGTCTGAGATGTTTCTCGCTTTATGGCGAGGAATGTTGTCCTGCTGGAAGCAGCAACAGAAGATGGGCACACCGTGCTCAGTAAGGGATGGAGATGGTCAACACTCAGGGAGGCTGTGGCATTGAAGCAATACTCAATTGGTACTAACGGGTTCCAAAAAAATGGCACACTATTATACCACAACCACCAACCTGAATCGTTGATAGAAGGCAGGGTGGATCCATGCTTTCATGTGGTAGATGCCAAATTCTGACCCAACCATCTGAATGTTGCAGCAGAAATCGAGATCCTTCAAAGCAGGCAGCCATGGAATTGGCTAACTATTAATCCAACTGATCGGTAATGCACATTTCTAAAGTGGCCAGTAGGGGTAAGTCAAAACAATATTCATCATCAAATTAGTTTCAAAGTTAATTTATACAATTAATGTGTTTACAACAGGTTAAATGTAAGAAAGGGTGTGATGCTGAAAAGTTAGAACCCTTCCATGATTGAATCTTACATTTACATTTATGCATTTGGCAGACGCTTTTGTCCAAAGCGACTTACATTAGGGGAGAGACAATATGCAATCTGTTACACCGTCAAAGTCTGTCTCAGCTTCTCATGATAGAAATTGTATCAACTGATCAATAAACCAAAGCAGTGAGGAAGTAGAGGAAGAAGATAAAGACAGAGGAGGACAAAAAAGAAAGTTTTTTGTATAGTAGGTGTTCTCTGAAGAGAAGAGTTTTCAGTTGCTTTTTGAAAGCTGTTAGTGTGCGCTTTCCTGACTGGATCAGGGAGTTTGTTCCACCAACCAGGGACAGTGAGAGAGAAGGTTCTGCTGAGAGATCTTCTGCCCTTGTGGGATGGAACCACAAGTCTCTGTTCCTTCTCTGAGCGCAGGCTTCTGGAGGGCATGTAGGAGCGTATGAACTCATGGAGGTAAACAGGGGCTGATCTGGAGATAGTTTTGTATGCCAGCCTTAGCGATTTGAACTTAACCCGAGCTGCAATGGGGAGCCAATAAAGAGTGATGAAGAGGGGAGTAACATGAGCTCGTTTCGGTTCCTTGAAGATAAGACGAGCTGCAAAGTTCTGGATCATCTGCAGAGGTTTGAGCGCATTTGCTGGAAGTCCTGCTAGGAGAGCGTTGCAGTAGTCCAGACGTGAGAGGACCAGAGCCTGAACCAGGAGTTGAGTTGCATGCTCAATCAAGAAGGGCCTGATCTTTCGAATGTTGTACTGACAGGTCATCCGGGGGGAACGACAGATAGAGTTGACTGTCGTCAGCGTAGCTTACTTAATTGTGTTTCCAAACATAATAAAAAAATTAACAGCAATAAAAACAGTAGTTCTCCTAATAGATCTGCAGTTGCAGCTCAGCATGGGCCCATTTCACCACACTAAAGCTGACATGCTGAGAAATATCTGACTTGCTTTGTAAAAACTGAGTAACTGGTCAATTTTGCTTCAGAAACTCTTGAGAGCTGTGATGAAATATGAAAGCGTAAATCATCTAAAATTTCTCTGCGCCTACTCTTCCCAATAAAAGCAAGGGGCTTGTTTGAAACCGAACCGTAATAAAGTTATGTATTACTTTTCATTTGAAAGCTTTGATCATGGGCTTTTTATTGAAGAATAGATAAATTCTAAAAGTGTATTTGAGGCCTGTAATAAGCAGTCATGAGTGTGACTGATCGCGGTCGGTTTCTTTGAAGAAGCGCTGGCTTCTGTAATAACGGCGCGCTGTCACACGGCGAGTGAATGTGATTATGATTCCTCAGGATTCATCAGCGTAATTAAATGAAGGCTTCTTGGAAACCGGCGTCCTATTTCTGAAGCCGAACACATCACGTTGATGTAGCTCCTACAAGTCAGATGATGAATCAAAAAATTTGCATCTGTACAAGAATGAGGACTTAATGTAAAAATCCTGACTGGTTTTAAACAGTCTTTATTAAGGTGATATATTCTATACGAGACTTTTGTATGCAAAGGTGTCTGATGTTTCATGTCATTTGCTACCCATTGCTATCCATTAAAGTTTGATCTTGTTCGTTTAGTGGTATCATTAGTGATTTCTGCAGAGATTCTCAAAAAGTGCTCATGAAACAACTTTTAATAAGTGTTTGAACAAATTACTCCCTGTTTTGAGCTTTGAAACTCTATTAAAATGTCCCAACTGAACTAGAAATACATTACTTTAACCTTTCTCAAACCTTGTGTTTGAGTGTGTGTGATCTGTTTTCAGTTTTTATCTAATAAAAAACTACCAGCAATTATTCTCACTGACTTTGTTCATTTCCTGTGAAGAACATGAATCAGCACCAGTGTCTGTTCCTGGACTTTCAAATGGAGAAGAACTCATTTTGATTTCAACAAAATATGTTATTCTGCTGTTTGTGCGTGTGTGTGTGCGTGTGTGTGTGTGTGTGTGTGTGTGTGTGTTGTGTGTGTGTGTGTGTGTGTGTGTATATGCATATCTGTATGTATATTTGTACTTGTATTCACTTTGAAAAAAATGTGGCATCTGTGCATCCTTAAAACAAAAAAAGACCCTAATTTATGCCAAAAGTTTTTCAAATGAGTATTTGGTTTAACAACATGATAAAGTTAACGGCAAACTCTGGGCTTTCCATTTTAGTAAATAGTTTATTAAACCTTCTTGTGGGTCTGGATAGATTAAGACACATGTCAGTCAAGGCTCGGGGCCAGATCTGGCCCGTGAATATATTGCATCAATGCCCCTGGGATGATATTTAATTACTATTGAGGATGCAGCCACATGCCGATGTTTTGTGTGCACCAACACTACAGTCCCCACAATGCAACAGTAGCCAGCAAACAGAATACAGTTGATTTGATTGTTTTATTGTCTCCTTTTTCTATCTGAAAGCCATGATTGGTAGGATCATAGAGCATCACAATACATTTTCAGTATATAATGGATTCGATTTCATTCATGTGTTTATTTTGTTATAAAAATGTTTTTGTATATTTGCTGGTTGAAAGTGTTTTCCCTTAAAATGACTTACAGAGCCAAGAGACATATTGCTGTATTCATTTCCTCATTAAATTACATACATAATAATATTAGGTCTTAGTTCAATAGGCTATGTGCAATCATTTTAAAATGTTTTAGTAAACATTGAACCAGTTCGGAATTTATTTGTTAGCCATCTGTGATATTTGATCCCTGGATTAAGGGGTTAACTGCAACACAAGAAAATGTCTCCTTTACTAGGTATTTTATTGAAAAAATCTTGTATGGTGTACCAAAATAGTGAGGGATGTGGGAGAAATGCTCACGGAAACTTGTGAGTGGAAGTTCTTTTGCACATTTTCTTGTTATCTTAAATTTTCAGCTGTAATCCACCGCTTTCAATGCTTTCACTCAAGTGGTGCTTGTTATTTCGTACGATTGATTTTCATCTTCCTACAATAACAGTTTTTGCCTCAGTTTAATCAGTCAGAGGCGCAGGGAGGGGAAATGTCAGAGAGGTTGTAAATTATGCAGAAATGTCACCTGGGGAAAGTTTATGAGAGTGCGAGTTTGAATGATGCATCGTAAAATAGCTGCTGCTGGACTTTCAACACAATCCTGCTCTACTTGAACTGCAGTCGTTACTGAAGCATGGAAGTAAAAATTTTGGTGGGAACAGGTGTTTCAGAGGTCCTTCAGCGCTGCGAGGAAATCTCTGAATGCACCTGATGGCAGGCTGTGATATCTGCCTCCAGCGGCGCTGCTGTTTGAGCGTGCTGACGCGTTAATTAACGAGGCTGATTTAGAAGCCTTCTGTGTGAGGTGTTTGTTGATGGTGGCAGAAGACCACGCATGGGGCGCTGCTCACTCGCTGGGTTCATCTGAGGAGTGCTTTGAAGTGATTCAGGAAGACAATCTGGGTCAAGTTTAGTGGAGCTGCTTTAATATTTCAGTGTTAAATCTGCAAGGCTTGAATTGCTGGGTTAGTGCTTCTGATGCAGCTGACTGTAGAAACCACTGGAACTGGGTTTCGGCAGGGTCTTAAAAAGTCTTAAAAAAAATCTACAATTTAAATGCTAACTTTTTAGCCCTTAAAAGTCTTAAATTCAGTGTTCAAGGATTTAAATCCTTTTTTGTTGGTCTTACTTTTCAGATGTCAATGTTAAGCTCTTCTGATATACTTTTTATTGCTTGGGTTTGCCATTGATTGGGAAAATGCTCCTAAATTATGTTAAAAAAGGTGAACTGTTGTCTGATGAATCAAAAAAGTTGCTATAAATCCTCAAAAACATAAAAGTGACGTTTAGCGCTGCCAAAAGTTTGAGAAAAGGCTTTTGACTGCTCATAAATGCACAAAATCTTAAAAGTAATTGTTGGGTTGCCAGATTTTAACACAAGACAAGAAAGATATGTTCTTGAAAGAGTTGCCAGAGATTGAGAAAGCATGCATGAATGCTAAAAAGCATAAAAGTGACTGTTGGGGTTGCCAGAGATTGAGAAAATGTTAAAACAATGTTTTTTTTTTTACAAATTACAGTTTGGATTGGCAAAGTTTGAGAATGCTTATAAACGCTCAATTATGGAAAAGGCATAGTTAGGCTTGCCAGATTTGAGTACTGTTTATTACACAAAAAACGTTTGTGTTTTTGAATTTATGATTTAGGTCTTAAATTAACTTTTGCAGTGTTTTAATAATTAATTATTTAATATTTTCTACTGTGGTTATTTTCCTGTAGTAAAAAGTGTTTTAAAAATTCCTGCGTTCGACCTCAAAATGTGACAGAATGCTGATTGAGCAAAGCTGAGCAGTTTCTGAATGAGATGCTTGTTCCAGTAAAAACAGCCATAGAGCAGGTCATAACACGTCTAAAATGTAAAAAAATAAAAAAATTGTATTTGTTTGTCCTGAAGTGATGTGCCATTTAGGAGATGGGCATTGATCAGGCAGATGCTGTTTGTGGTTTATTATTCCAGATAATGTGAAGGATTTTACATCATAATTTATGCATTTTCAGACAGAATTACAAAACAAAGTCAGAAACTATCCTCTTTTAGCTGCCAGTACAGTTCCGTGATGTCAGTGCAATTATAGTCTAAGCGTCAAGCCCTCACTTTCCCTCGGGTGCATAACAAGAAGTGAACAAAGTTGTAATTCCTTGGCTGACCCCTTGAGACTGATCCTAGAACTGAGCAGATGCTCATTGACGCACATGTTAAGTCTTTTTTTTTTTACATACAAAATGCAAAGTTTTTTTCTTGCTTTTCCTTAAATTTGGCCTTGATGACAACTCAGAGGGGTTGTGTTTTTATACTGTTTTGTTCATTATGTTAGGATGTGAAGTTTTGCATAATTAGGGGCGGGGTTACTGGAGTGAGAGCCAGTCAAAAGCAGTGAAGATTCACCAGCTGTGTCTGTTTGTCCTTTGACAATGATTCATTGTTGAGAAGGAACTGATGGCTGATGTACCCAAACGTCGAACCTTTTTGTATCAGTTGAAACCTCGCTCACTAAGTCCCTGTTATATAGAGTCAGTGACACAATACAGGGCTACAAATAAGCGAATAGTTGACGATCCAAAGACACAAAAGGCTAAATTGGAGTTACATTTACATTTACATTTATGCATTTGGCAGATTTATGCATTTTGTCCAAAGCGACTTGCATTAGGGGAGAGACAATACACAATTTGTTACACCGTCAAAGTCTATCTCAGCTTCTCATGATAGAAATTGTATCAACTGATCAATAAACCAAAGCAGTGAGGGAGTAGATGAAGAAGATAAAGACAGAGGAGGACTATTTTTTTTATAGTAGGTGTTCCCTGAAGAGAAGAGTTAAATAAACAGCTGAGTTAAATACAGAGTCTGTAAGTGACACCACATTCCAGTTGTGATGCTGCGAACAGCTGGCTTTGCATCGCAGCCGAATGCTCCCTGTTGTTTTTAATTTCCACTGTTTCCCTCTTGTCGATCGTCCTCATCGTCGTGCCTCTCAGGTGGAGAGTCTTTCTGGGGGAAGCCGTTCAAAGACGAGTTCAGACCCAATCTGTCACACACCGGCCGAGGGATTCTGAGCATGGCCAACTCTGGACCAAACACCAATAAATCCCAGTTGTGAGTACATCTTTTATGGATGGTGGATGCTACGGATGCAACTATACTATTAAACACAGTTCATCACGGACCTCTAGTTGAAGTTCAGTTCAGTTTGTGGGATTTTTTTAGGGTCACCACAAATACTTTGATCTGCATTATTAGCTAAACGAATAGCAGCAAATAATTAAATTCCCAAATTGAAAATTAATTTTTACTCATGATGTAACTAAACTTGTAGGATACTCCAGCCCTCAAATATAATTATTTAGTCATTATTCACATACTCTGATGTTTCAAACGTGTTAAGTCCTCTTGGAAAACATTGTGAAATATTTTCTTGGATTAATCTTGGAGGCCAAGACATAAAAATACAAATTATCATCTTCCTCAATGTTCGTCCTCAAACCAGAAGATGAAGCCAACTCTCCCAAGTCTCGGGTTTTCACACTTGTCAAACACTTGAAGAACGTCTCTCAGGAGTGGCTGTAAGTATGCTGGGTATAATACTCCTGGGAGATCTACTTGTGATCGGAAGGTCGGAGGTTCGATCCCCAGATCCACTGAGTTGAAGTTGGTGTGAGTGATTAAACACTTGCTCTCCATCTTCATCAATCACAGCTGTGGAGCCCTCGAGCGAGCACCGGCTCCCTGAATGCTCCCCGGGCCCCACAGCCATGGCTCCCACTGCTCCGGGTGAGTGCTCACGGTGTGTTTGTTCACTGCTGTGTGTGTGTGTACACTGGGATGGGTTACACGCAGAGCACAAATTCTGCATATGGGTCACTCCATGTCTGGCCACCTGGTCACTTTCACTTCACCTCACATCATAGAGATGGTCTTCATGGAGAAAAGCAACAGTTGTCAGATCTTCCAGACAGAATGTTCTACACAGTCTTCTTAGACCATTTTTCTTCTCACAAAAAACTCACAAAACCTTTAAACAGTTATTTTAAATACAGTTGAACTGTTTAAGGAATGATGATGATCAAAATTTATGATGGCTAACTAACAGCGACTTCTGTGGTCACTCTGTTAGTTGCAGTTTTTTTAATAAGATACCAAATGTCTTTTTAACATTTGCAATATGTTCAGTGTATGTTGCACACATCTCCTAAAAATTGATGACCTGTTTTGATGACTCACTAAACATGTTTTTTTTTACTCTTTTTCCAGCTTCATAACATTCCGCTCGTGCACTTACTTGGACCGGAAACACAGTGTATTTGGAAGGTAATTAAATTATTGATTGTTTCACTGTTCTATATGATGTAAAAGTAAAAAGTAGAGAGGTCAAAAATGCTCCCCAAAGTACAACTAAATGAATACTTAAAAATAAAATCAGGTCTGGTGGCGTAAGGGGAGAATAGAGGCTCTGATTTCTTATAGCTCCAGAGTAAATAGAGCTTCAAAACTCTCACAAAAGCCATTCCTTCCAGCATGATGCAACTATAATCCACACTCGAGAGCTTTTGCTTCAATGTTTGAGGGAGGAGTTTGGTTTCCCAGAATCATTTTGAAAGAAGATTCACAGAATTAAATAATAGCAATATACAGAGTGTGTGTTTTTATGGTTGGAATATTTTTTTAATGAAGGAACGGGAAAGAAGGAGTTCTTCCACACGTCATGCTTAATGATTTAGTCAAAACATCTTCAGTCATATGACTTTTAGTGTGTCCCAGATTGTGCACACTCTCGTCTTACATACTAAAAAGTA
The DNA here is from genome assembly GCA_900490495.1 of Danionella dracula. Classification (NCBI taxonomy): domain Eukaryota; kingdom Metazoa; phylum Chordata; class Actinopteri; order Cypriniformes; family Danionidae; genus Danionella; species Danionella dracula. The sequence continues at coordinate 350,312 of UELW01000811.1, forward strand.
TGTACATTTTGTTTTGAAAGCAAGTATCTACTTTAAAGTTGCAGCACAAGTATTCGGATTGTGTCGTAGGAAGAGTGTACAACTAAAAGATTTGCTTTCATAACGATTCATCTCAGCGACTCTGAGTCAACTGTTTCTTAATAACTTAAATACAGAGCCCTTTCTTGTTCAAAACCCTAAGAGGAGTTCCTCAAACTTAAACACCACACGAGTGGTCATTTGTTTAGATCCATAATAACGGATCTTTAATGTAAATTCAGGTGAAGTCTTCAATCTGCCTGGTGCACAGACATTTGTGGGACGAGACCTTTGTTTTTTTAAACAACCACGATTGTTAAATGGTTTATTTTACCTTTCTTGAAGTGCTTGTGTACTTTGAAAATATGCCTTTAATAAGAAATCAGAAAGTCAGTTTGAGGATCAGCCAATTTGGTTGTAAAAAAAAAAAAAAGATCTGTGCTCTAATTTGTTCTAAAAGCACCATCTGAGGCTCCTTTAAAGATCAATTTCACCCTAAAATCTTATCGAATTGAATCAATGGCACTGTCTAGCTTTATTTCTCTGTTTTTGTTGGTTCATATCTTATCTGGTCAGGGCCGTTTTGTCCATGTGAAGCCCTCCCTCAGGGGAGCGCATTACCGCTGTTGATTCAGAACATTCCAGCGCACACAAACACAGGTCTGCTCTGAGGGGAAGTGTTGCCCGTTTGGCGTGGAGCTGAAATCCTTGGACTCTAGCTGTGGAATTCAGAGGCTTGTCGGCATAAGCCCCTGAACGAACTCTTGTGTACACTCACATGCACCCCTCAAGCCGTCCACAGCAGAGCCTCTGTGTGTACCTACCGAGCACGTGCAGTGAGAGCACACACACCCCTCGAACCTTGGCCTGTGGGCTGCAGAGAAACCTGAGCCAGAGAGGAAACGTACCGCAGGAACCAGTCTAAGAGGAAAAGCGCACAGTTTGTGTACATACAGATCTAGCACAGCAAACAAGAGAATGCTTAGTTAGGAAAAGAGCCTTTAAGTTCGTTTCAGGTTTAGTCTATGATTTATCGCCGCTCAACCTAGCAGCTGCTGGACTGGATAAAAGGAAGTGTTCCTTCAGTGAATCAGAAGCTGAGACCAAACACTGAATCTTGGTTTTGAATACGTCAGAATCAGAAAGATCTTTATTGCCAGGTGTCCATGTGCAAACACATACGAGGAATTTGTTGTGGTACAGGGGTACTCTCCAGTGTTGGTACAAAAAAATGACACTATAACGTTGCACAGTAACACAGGTTATATAAATATATTGCTTAGTTGGAAACGAGAGAGCAGACTCATTGGCAAAAAACATCCTGGAAATATCTAAAAGACCAATCCCTCCATCAGACTCTCTTGACCCAGAAGGAATGGCAACTCATATGTGAGAAACAACAAGGAAACAAATGATACAAAATCCACCCACAAATTGAAATGTAATGTCACAAACCAGAGAACAGGAGAGAACAAGTTGTTTTTACAAGATGCCGTATAGGCCACACAAGACTTACCCACAGCTTCTCACTTAAAGGAGAAAACTCTCCAAAGTTCAACTGTTGTCAAAGTAGAACCTCAGCAAACACTTGCTGATAGACTCCCCTCTATACAACGTCATGAGAAAACCACGTCTCCAATCTGAGAACCTTAAAGAAATCCTTACAGTTCCAGGTCAACTATTAAGCTTTGTTTTTAAAACTGACTTACAGAAAATGTTTTAATGAACTAGAAAATGCATATTGTAAAACAATTTATGAGAGAATATCTATATTGGAATATTATTTAAATAGCCATGCAATAACCAATTATGTTGTCTTGGCTATAAACAAACAAACAAACAAGCAATATAAGTATATTGCTCAAGTAAATAGAATATAGTAATATTATAGAAATAGAGGAAGTAAACTATACCTGTTTTTTAATACATTTACCAAATGAATGACATAAAAATGTATCTTTTTATTTAAAAATCATTTTGTTACTAAGACTAAAAAAAAGCACCAAATACCAAATTATTTGAGAGAACCATTTTGTCAAATTGATGACTAAAATAACCAAGAAAAAAGTAAACGGAGTCTGATGTAAATAAAACCAAAATGTCTTAAATAAATTATTTATAATAGTATATTATATTAAATATATATTTCTCTACTCTACACTTTTTACCTTAAATGTGTTATGTATTTCCCCTTTTAAAGAACATATTTGACCATCACTGCTCCCTCAGTCCCTTCAAATTGTAGTATTTCTCTTAAACAATGTCTTTAAATCTCCTCAAATGGTGCACCTCATGTGCCTCCCACTGCAGCGCTTCCCCTGCAGGGTTTTGCTTCTAAGCACGCAAAAATCTACCCTTTTCAGACGGATATATTTATCTTTTACTAAGAACTTTTAAAGCATTTTTAGCCTGAGACATTGTATTGTTTGTATTGTTTATCCAGCGCGGTTCTGCTACTCTTACACTTTGTTATGGGAATAATTGCTCAGGGGACATGAGTAGCAAACACAGCCATGAAATCCAATTAGAAAGTCATAAATACATCAGAACATGTAGATCCATTGTGATGCTACAAGCACGAGTGTCGTCCAAAGACCGGACGGAAATAAAGCAATGCTCCATAGAGAGAGCGGAAGGAGGAAGGCGCAGACCCTATGTTTGTCCCGCGCATAATAAGGTGGCCCTACTACTACATAAGTTCTGTGCATCTCTCTCCCTCTCCATCTCGCTTGTCCAACATAATCATCAACACATTTAACTTGCTAACTTGGATGTTAATATCTCTCTTATAGTAATTACCCTTAACAACTTCAGTCAGTCAGCGTGTATGTTCTTCATTGAGATGAGATACTTTAGCAGATTATCTGATTGGATACTGGCTGTCGCTACATCCATCGAGCTGTTTTGAACAAACATGCATGAACCGATCTGAATATGACTTGCGGCGTGTTTTTGTGATTAGGGAACAACACTAAAACTTGCAAAACAAAAAATCTAAAAAAGATTAGATGATTCACCACCTTTAAACCAGAAAATCTGCAGGATAATATGCAATTGAATTAAACAATTAATGTTAATAAACAATAAATCTGACACTATGTTACAGCCGGCTCACAAACTGTAACAAAAGAGGAGGACAGACGCACTTTGAACTAAAGAATATAGATAGACCTAATTTAAGGAGGGAAGGAGGATAGGCATGTCGAAGGCCAGCTGATTAAGCCGCATTTCCTGGCTCATCGTTCCACGCTACCGTCTGGGACGTCAGGTACACTGTGGATCGAATCCTGGCCAGACATCGACGCACCGCCTGGAGAATGACGCTTCCGAACAGATCAGCTGACACCTTCTCATGTTGTCCCCAAACGACCGTCAGGTGCACAAGCCACTCCCCTCCAGCTGGCACCTATACGACGATCAACGTGAGGATACGACGTCACCGTACAGCCACTGACCTGCGACGTCACACACTGGAACAGGTCAAGGTGGCACAATCGGTTCCATTAGTTCCAAGGCAAACCTTCTTGATGTATTTCCGACTTTCGTAACCAAACTCATCAGATATTTAGCTAGCGTTCTGCTGGCAGGACATCCAACTCTGAAACTAGTTTTGGTGTAGTTTAATTGAACTCTGTAGGTTCTTGTTGAAATATGCGGGAAAAGTTTTTAAATAGGGAAAAGTGGTCGACTGGCACACATCGAGTGTGAAGAATGGTGACGGTTTCTCTCTGCAACTGTAAATAGATATTTGGTCAGGATTAATAGTGTTCTCACTGCTAAGAAATACAGGCAAACTACCCCAAACATACAACCAAAGACATTAAGATCTATCTTCAGTGCCAAGAATAACAAGAACTTCTGTAAGTGATGTACAGAGCTGATCTCAACATCATTGAGTGTGTCTGAATCTTCTTCAAAGATCAGCGCTTAGTTCTTGTAGATGTTTGGAACAACCCTCAAAATCACCTCGAGTTCCTTCACAAACCTTGTGCAAGCGTTCCTAAAAGAATCTGCTGGTTTTAAGGCAAAGGGCGCTCACACCATTTATTGATTTGATTTAGATTTTTCTTTTGTTCATCCCTTGCATTTTCTTAAGTGATCTAACACTTCCATTTTTGAGTTCTGAGTTCTCTGTACCTGTTCGAAGAGCTCGAGGTTGTGTGCTGTGCTGAAAGTGTTCGATCCTGTCTCAGTCGAGAGATGCTGAGCGCTGGCTCTGAAGAGATCCCTGAGAGGAGGACTGTAATGGGATTTCTCATGCTCTCTTTCAGAGTGGTTGGTGGTTTGGAGACTCTCACAGCCATGGAGAATGTTGAAAGCAATCCAAAGACTGACAAACCCAAGGTGCCGAAGCCATTTGTTTCCTTTGTTCGCTTTAGAAATGTGGGGTGGATTGTCTAGATCTTTAGGCTCAGTTACCCCTCTCATTTTGACTTTGGGTGGTTGACAATAAATGAATGTGATGCTCTCTTTCAGTCAGGGTTTGTGTTTTGTGTGTGTGTGTGTGAGCGTGTGTTTTTTTTATTAAAAGGTTGAATTCAATTTTTTTGATTGGCTGTAAAAGCAATGTTCACCATGGTAGTGGTTTTTCCTCTTTTTCTTATATCTCAACAGCTCAACTGGCAAAAGAAATCAATTTATTTGATGGAGACAAGACTAATTAAAAATCAGTTTTCCAAGGGATGGAATTGTTCAGGGTTGGGTTTCTGTGTAGTTGATGTAAAGTGATGTCATGTTGTTTTGTAAGGTGCAAAATGACTCACAATGGCTGTAATTCCTCATCCTGTCTTTGTTTCTCCATTACATCATCAGTCTGAGATTAAGATTGTGAGCGCCACAGTGTTTGTGGACCCGTATGAAGAAGCGGATGCGCAGGTCAGTGTGAGATTTTAAAATGTATTACTCTATTTTTAACGTTATTTCATTCCCGCTGTCAATGCAACACTTTTCGTCTGTTTAGATCGCAGCCGAGCGAGAGAAGGAAGCACAGAAACAGGAAGAGGAACAAGCACAAACGTCTGCCGCAGTCAAGCTGAAAACAGAGGAGAAGCCCAAAACCTTCAGACCAGGAGTGGGAAAATACATCAACATGGCAGCCACGTGAGTGCGAGGACTACCTTACGCTGAAAATATAAGTTAAGCCTCTGTTTTTGGGACATTTTTGTCCACTCTGAGGTGATTTTGAGACATAATTTGGCTACAAATTCATCTCTGTTGAATTATTTTCAAAGTGTTTTGTGTGAAAATAGTTTAGAAAATGAAAACCCTTTGTTATGTTACCGGTAAAAAGGTCCACCAACCTAAACTTAAAAAAAGCTCTGAAACTATTTTTTTCTTTTTAGTTGCGTAACTCTGTTAACTCAGTTCTGATCAAAGCTACTCTTAAACACAAACACATGATACTATTTAATGGCGTTACACTCACTCTCATAAAGGGTTGATGGTGCCAACTGATGATCAAAAGTGAAATGCTTTGTTTTACTTCTTTCCAATCAGGGAAACACCAACAATACAAAATGAATGAATATTTGGTTATTGCTTTTAAAATGGTAGTCAATGGGACAATAACAGGAAATGAAGGAGAAAAAAATTCAATCTGAAGCTGCATAAAAACAAAAATGGACTGTTGCTAACTTTCACATGTCCAACACCATGATAAAGGTTCATAAATCCAGTTTATGATTACATTTTATATTGAAAATACGCCTTATTCTGTCTTATTCCTAAATCGGTGACATGATTTATGAAATGAGTAAAGACTTAAAATCACGATTTCCTTTTTAAACATTTGCTAGTTCTGGTTGGTATTGTGGTTCAGAAATTACTGTAAAAATGTCTGATAAATTTCTTAGTATAAATATGTTTGTCAATGGACCGCTATATCCGCTAACATAACAAAAGGGGTATCATTTTCAACAATGCCCAAATGTAAAATGTAGTTATTTTACAAAAAAATTTAAATGACCAAACTCGAGCGAACATTTGTGAACACACATTTGCATTAATTTAGTGAAAACAAAGCCAAAGTCACTGGAAGTTCCTGCACCACATTGATTCATCCTATTATTTTCAGCACTTAATTTGCTTATTGAGGCATCAACAGTTTTCAAGTTTTTTTATGCAGTAAAATTCCAATAAACCTCTACCTAAACTGATAAATCCAGCCAATTAAAGGTGCTGTATCATGTAAACTCAATTTTGCAGACATTTCTTGCACGTTTTAGTGTTGTTCCCTCATCAAAAACATGCCTCAACTCATTCAGATTGGTTTATGCACGTTTGTATAATCCTTTTTTCTTTTTCTGAGAGCTCAAAAGGGCTCGATGGATATAGCAACGGGCAGTATCCAATCAGATAATCTGCAAAAGTATCTCATCTCAATGAAGAACGTATGCGCTGACTGACCCGGAAGTGTGAGAGTAGTAGAACCGCTCGTCAATAAACAATGAATATAAAACAGTGTTTTTGAAAGTCTTGAGCTAAAAGGGTTTTTTGGATTACCAAAAGATTAATATTAGTTGTCTTAAATGAGTAAATTTTCTGTGTGTCAACAAGCAAAGCCCAGCAGGGGGCGTGGCGGGTACATGAACAGGGGGGTGCAAGGCTCAACCATTTGAGGAGATTCAAAGACATTGTTCATGTTGAATACTGCCTTTTGAAGGTTATTAAGGGTGTAGTTATTAAGGGGTCAAATATTTATTATAAATTATTTAAAAGGGGAATAATATGGTACCTTTAATGAGAAGCAGACGACGTCGATTTGTTCCAAGCACAAGCTGAAAGCTCTACATTTTGGAAAACGACACACATTTAGTCCTGATTCCCAGTGAAATAGATCTTGAGATTATTTTTAATCTTCTTATGTAAGCCTTAAAATCAAGAAAATTGCACCCCAACAGAAACTGTTTCAGGTTAAGAACATGGGCACTTGCTAATCTTTTGATCTTCAGACTCTCGCTGGAGGTAAAAAAAAAAACAAACAACCAGTGAAAACACCCCTGGATCACTTTTATTTGTGAGCAGTACTCTGCAGCAGACTGTCTTGAAAACAAACCAAAATCTGATAGCACCGCTGTACATAAGCTGCTTTTAAAAACAGACCCTGTTCTGACTGCCCTGAGTGCTGATGCAGAGTGTTTTATGCTTTTTGACGGTCTGCAGGTGATCTAACTCAAGTTGTATCAGCGGCGCAGTCAAAATGAACGAAGTTAAAGTGAAAGTAACCGTTTGGCCAGATCTGGAGTGACCCATAACCAAGAATTTGTCCTTATCCACCAGACCACAACTGATAGACGTTATTTATAAAGGATATTGCATTTAAAAGTTATAATAGGTGCAGAGCTGGTTGTCAAAATGTATTATAAATACCTTAAGAAAAGTGGAATTGACTGATTTCATGACACATCAAATCAAAATAAAATCCAGTGCTGTATTTCCGTTGCCCAAAGCACTGTAGAGAATAAAACGATAAAAGCCTAAAAACAAGGTTAACAAGATTAAAACCAGAGACTTAACAGTCAGACACTAGTTACCTACCTGCCCGATCTTAGTCAAAAAAAAACAGGTTAAAAATAAGTTTTTTTTTTTTTTTTTTTTTTAGATCCAGTGTAGTACAGTAAACCCAGAGACTCATCTGAGGTCCAGGAGAGAGCGTTCCGCAGCTGCAGAGTAGAGATGCAGAAGGTTCTGCTTCCCACAGCAATGTGTACATGATCTAGACACCAGCAGGAGATGTTTTGAGTGTGCTTGTGTAAACATTCTGCCAAAAAAGAACTGCCATAGAGTCTAGGGATTTAAAAACAAACACAAGAAACAAACTGAACAGAACTGGGGTTCTATGGCAGTTCCTCCTTGAGCAGCAGCATTCTGCACTCACATATTCAGGTACAAATTCATATTTCATAACACAGAAAGCCTTGCCTGGATGAAAAGAGAAAGTGCAGCAGCCAGGTTTGATTGAAGGAGGGTCAGTGTGAGGGTAAGATGTTTGTGTGGACAGACAAAAAGAGAAACCGTGTTGGACGTCATGTTGTAATCAGTCTCTCAAACTCTCACTTCTGAATCGAACTGAGTGCCGCTGTCTGATTTGCTCTGGTTCATCAGGAAACATCCCCATCCGGATGCAGACAAGCCCTCCACCAGTGATGCGCCAGCCAAGAAACTCAAAGGCAGAGCCGGGTTCGGAGATTTCAGCTCTTGGTAGATCCGTCGGATCCCCTAAAACAGCAGATTCTGGATCGAAGAATTTGACTATCTCACTTAAATTGGTCTTTGCACACTTTGTGTTTTCTTTCAAGTAATTGCTTGTAAATGCTTTCATTGTTTTGTAAACCATAATTCATTTTTTAATGTAGGCTTAGTCCTGTAATCGTTGTTTTGCAGGAGTTTTTGTGTCAATAAAAGCATTTTTCTAAAACATTGTTGTGATTATGTTATGATAATAACCAGGAGGATGGTTTATCAAATAAAATTCCTTCTTTATTTCTACGGTGATCACAAATTAATGATAAATGTAGTCAAATAGAAAAAAGTTGTGCAAGCTCAGAGGTTCACTTGAAAAGGGAGTTATTTTTGGGGTATGTTCAGATTGCAGGTCTTAATGCTTAATTTTGAATTTCACTTAAATCTGATTTTTTTTGTGTGTGTGCTCAAAACATGTATTCATTACATGGGATCCCACTTGTTCCTGAGTTAATACATTACTTCCCTGCAATGAACATGTGACCTGCACACAGTGCACCCACCGACCAGCCAAGGGAGCTGGAAACCATCGCTGAGAAAACCATGTCACCCTGAAAGGAACAAACAGGTATTGAAGGTTCAACATTGCAAAACATGACATTTACAGAGCGCACGATAACAAAAACAGATTGTTGTGTTAGGGAAAGTTATTATTGCATTGGGGTTGAAAACCCAAGAATCGATTGCCGTATTTCTGATTTCTGAAAGCATGACGTTCACACCTGATGTGTCAGCACCATGATGTCATCTACAAGGGCATCTGTGCCTATTAGATCAGAGCACACTCCACAGATCGATGACACACGCTCAGGGTAGAGAGTCAGCTGATATGGGACTTGAGTTTGATCCAGAGAGAGAGTGACGGAGAGGAAGAGCGAAGAAGAACATAAGGGAAAGTGAACGCGAGAGAGAGAAGTGTCATTTGGTATCTTACCATAAATATCACAACTGTTTGGCATCTCTGCTTCGATTTTTTTCCTCTCTTGATATTTCCCTTCAAAACATATTTTTTGTTTGTTTTTACAGTGCACAAATGTGTAAACCGAAGTATTAACAAGTTAACCTGTAGAAAAATACTCTGTATCGAAAGTTTAAAAAGGTTTTTATCCCCTTCATAATGTAGAAACTGCTTTAGTAAAGAGCTCTCATGTTCTCTGGTATCTTGTCAATTTTGGTTATTTTAGATCAAACAGCAGCTTTTTATTAATTCAATCATCAGTTCATTGGACTCAAAAAAATGTTGGACTGAAGCTACACAGGTCCCTGCAACTGGCTCAGAGGGCACTGTATTTAGTCTATTGCGTATATTGGGTATTGGTATGATTCACAAATGTTTTATTAAAGAACAATTAGCTTAGACATTCTGTCAGGTCTTTTCTGTGAACATGCAAGCAAATTACACTCAACAATGGAATCCTGTGCTCATATGCAGTTTGCTGAAAGACATCTGGAGGATGTCCAAGATGCTAAGAAATAAGATACTCTGGTATTATTTGGCCTTGATTCTAAACTGCATGTGTGAAGACAGCCTGGCACTGCTCATCACCTGTATAATACAGTCCCAGCAGTGACGCATGGTGGTGGCAGCATCATGCTGTGGGGCATCATCATGGGAAAATGCAACGGGCCAAGTAAAGGGAAATCCTGGATGAAAACCTATTACAGAATGTGCAGGAACTCAGACTGGGCCGAAGGTTTACCTTCCAAAAAGTTATTTGTCTCACAACAACTTGGAGACTGCATCTCTGGAAAGACCTAAGAATGGGTTCACCATCCAACCTAATAGAACTGGAGAAGATCTGCACGAAGGATGGGTAGAGGATCTCCAAACACAGGTGTAAAAACTTGTTCCATCTTTTGTGCAGCTGCAGCAATGTGAACAATTCTAAGTTTTTCTGTCAACGGGGGGTGTTGTGTGTACATTAATTGGGGGAAGAACTGAAATGACATTAGCAAATAAAATTGGGTGAACAATTTAAGGCGTCTGAAAACTCTGTATCCATTGTAAATCTCCTACCCATGAGATAACTAATTAAAAATGGCATCTCATTTCAGTGCTAGGTTGATGATTGGTCCTGTTGATTAGCTGCAGGTGCCAGGAGTAATTATTTTTAAACCATGTTATTATATCCATAAATATATTTTTTCTCATAAATATAGTCTTCTTTAAAATACTCCTTGCTTTCTGATACTAATATTAGATAGAGCTTCTTTAAATGTGAGATGAGAATGCTGATGGAACTGGATGGAGAAAAAAAAAAATCATTTGATATACATTTGATACGACTACCGTATCTGACATTATCTTTGTATTGTTTGGAGCAAAGCAAAATGTCTCGAGGGTGAGTTCGTGAAATGTAGATTTCCCTTTTGGCGAATAAGCTTTAACGGCTTCTTCATTAATCCAGAGTGATTGATTAAGTTCAACCTCACTTCAGCGTGTGATATAATGATCGCATACGAGGAGAGCGGCGGACCCGAGGGTGAAGGAAAGTACCAGAACCTTCTGTTCCAGGCAGAACTCTCCATGTCTCACCTCTTCATCCCCACTTCTGTTTCTAAAAGGATGAGTCAGTGCTGATGCTCTCACTGTCTGTCGGCTGCTTTCGTTCCACGTAAATCAGAAATAAAGCTGGCAAAACACCTAAGCAATTTTGAATTCAATCAGTCTGCAGGGGGTTATGTTTTAATGCCTTGTTTTTGTTCCAAATGTGCTTGGATTTTGTTGAATGTTAAAGCAAGAGGGCATGGTGTGGTACAGAAGGTGCCTTCCTGGTTCAAGGTTGGATCAGACATTACTTTAGGATGTGCTTTTATGGTCCTGTTTGAAATCATAACAAAATGAGCTTTAAAAAAATTTAGCTAAAAAAAAAGTAAAGCTCTTGTTTTGGTGCTGCAAGCTCTTACTATAACTTGTGATCAAAATATATCTGGAACTTGGTTACAAATGGCTCAAATTAGCTTCCTTCATATGTGAGATTAAATGAAAGCCCCAAAGAATGCAGCTAAACATCATAGTTGGTTGGTTAACTACTTTGTAAGCATAGCAACTAGTACTTATGTATCAATCTCAAGGCCCACGCATGTTTTTTTATGTGGCCTGTGAGCATTTAAATGGTCTGACTGGTTAAAAACAAATAGGTTGAATATGTGCTTTGACCAAAAACTACATTTCCCATGATGCCCTATCAAATATGATGTCTTCAGTGACGGCTAATCACCTCTATGTTTCCACATCAATGTCAACTAGTGGATCTGTGAAATATTGTTCACACAAAAAATTGATGCAGATGGAAGACTTTTTCAAGCTATAAAGAATATGTGTGTTTTTCAAGGAGATAGACTGGTTTGTTTTTTGTTTACGAAACAGTGTTGGTTGTGTTTATTTTTTTGTAAAAAAATAAAGTAATTATTTGTGTTTTATGTTTTTTTTCTCTTAGCTAGGATAGTTTAGTCTTTAATGATGGAGTTATGTAGGTTTCATACGCTAACAAATTAAAATGATTGATGTTAAAATAAAGCAAAGATTAATCATGTTTTGTTTTTTTTGCAATTGTAATGTTTGTCACTTGAGTACAATGAGTACATTGAGTTATTTAACATTAAGGAGTAATTATGTTTATTTTACATTATATTCAATTCAATTACATATATAAGTTACATCTGGCCCTTTGAGGACAGCCATTACTGTGATGTGATCCTCCAGGACACACCTGATGTTTCCATGCACGCTTAGGTTAATGTTATGTAAAGGCAAACGTCTGAATTGTATTTTTTCACACTTCATGGAGACTCGCTTAAGTATCCATCAGAGAGAAGAGAGAGAAAGTTTGGGTTCTGGACTGAAGCCAGTAGCCTGGCTCGCTCACAGCTCTCTGTTGTCTCAGCTGAGCAGAGAGATCATATATTTTCTTTACTGCAGCAGCAGAGACCAGTCTCCAGCAGAAAGACTCTTTATGAGGGAGAGAGAGCGAGGGTGTGCAGACCACATGCTGCTCCTGAAATAAACACCAGGCTATTTTTAGCATTAGCTCTGACCCCAGAGGGAGTGAGTGCTAATGGATCTCTAATGCGGCATTGAGACTCCAGACTTGAGAAGATGCAGATCTGCCCAGAAGATGCGGACTTTTGCTGCTCTGATTTTGGGTTTTTATGCTTTCCTTTCATTTCCCTCTCCCCCCTCGCTCTCTAACTCCAGCTCTTTCACAGCATTGCAGTGCTGGTTCAGACTGAGGTCTGTGTTTGCGTGTATGTCAAAGTTGTCGCATCATACACCAACCGACCACTTTATTAGGTACACCTGTTTCTCACAAGGCTTGCACTTTTGTATGCAGATGACTTGCTGAACATCAAAACGAGCATTAAAACAGGGATTGTTAGAAACGTACTAAAGAAACTCAATGATTTTTGATGATCCCAATTACTTTCTCATGTTCCCAGCGATTCATAGCTTTTATTTTCAGTAAGAAAAGATTTAAGTTTAAAGGTTTGTAACAAGTCTGCACATTAACCATATTGCGGTGGCTGTGAGATGTCTCAGGTCTTTCACATGGTAAAAGAGAATTCCCATTTTGAAGTTGATATCATATCCTGGTTTCTTACAAGATCTGATTATTTAGCATATTATTAGAAAGTCAGCAACACACTATGGTTGTATTTATCATTGGTTTTAAAAGACGTTATTCTGTTCAAAGCTGTTTTACGGTCTGTCCACTTAATTGTTGAGGATTTGAGTCAAGTTAGACTAGTGCAAAGCTTTGTTATTAACTATCTTGTAAACCATACTTCAGTCTACACACCATCTCCACTTGTTCCTCAGTTGGTTTGTGTAACCAGGTGAGACCGTGTAGTCATGTGGTCTCAAAGGCTAATTAGCTGAATGTTAAAGTTACAAAGCTACAAACTCATCCATGTGTGTTGCTTTCAAACAATAGCTGGCTATCGTACACTCATTTATTTAATGTGTTACCAATTTTTGGATTCGTGTGTTATGTTTTTGTAGCAGATGTAGCCAAACTTAGACCTGTTTCATTAAGTCTGAATACCAACGAGAAAGGTGAGTCTGAATGTCAGACAAATCCATTTCTTATAAATAATTGAGTCTGAGTATTGACAAGTCAAAATAATGAATGATTTGTCTGAATATTGATGAAATAAGGCCCAAATACCAACCAGTCTGAGTCAGAATAACAAGTTCAAGATGAAAACCTTCAAATGCTAACAAGCCCCCATCAGACTACTGATGAGTTAGAATAAAATACTCTTAATACCAAAGAACCCAAGTTCAAATATCAATGAGTCCTAACTCTAAGTCAGAGTTTAAATCTCAAAAAGCCTGTGTCCAGGCTGTTGAAAGCAATGGTTCAAGGCCCAAATACCAACAAGCTAAATTCTTGTTGGCCGAATACCAACATGCCTGAGCCAAACGCTGTCGAGTCGGAGCTGAATAACGCAGAGTCTGAGTCGAATACCGCAGAGTCGGAGCCGAATGAGTCATAGATGAACACCAACTAGTCAGGTCCGAACACTGAAGAGTTGGAGCAGAATAACGTAGAGTCGGAGCTAAACACCAACAAATCTGAGCCGAATACTGCAGAGTCTGAGTCGAATACCACAGAGTCGGACCCGAATAACGTAGAGTCAGACATGAACACCAACGAGTTGGAGCAGAACACTAAAGAGTTGGAGCCGAACGCTGAAGACTCGGAGCTGAACACTGAAGACTCAGCGCTGAACACTGAAGAATCGGAGCCGAACACTGAAGAGTCGGAGCCGAACACTGAAGAGTCGGAGCCGAACACTGAAGAGTCGGAGCCGAACACTGAAGAGTCGGAGCCGAACACTGAAGAGTCGGAGCCGAACACTGAAGAGTCGGAGCCGAACACTGAAGAGTCGTAGCCAAACACAGACAAGTCAGAGCCGAACACTGAAGATTCGAAGCCGAACACTGAAGAGTCGGAGCCGATCGCTAAAGAGTTGGAGCTGAACACTGAAGAGTCGTAGCCAAACAGACAAGTCAGAGCAGAACACTGAAGAGTCGAAGCCGAACAATGCAGAGTTGGAGCCGAACACTGAAGAGTAGGAGCCGATCACTGAAGAGTCAGAGCCGATCACTGAAGAGTCGGAGCCAAACACAGAAGAGTAGGAGCAGAACACTGAAGAGTCAGAGCCGATCACTGAAGAGTCAGAGCCGATCACTGAAGAGTCGGAGCCAAACACAGAAGAGTAGGAGCAGAACACTGAAGAGTCAGAGCCGATCACTGAAGAGTCAGAGCCGATCACTGAAGAGTCAGAGCCGATCACTGAAGAGTCGGAGCCAAACACAGAAGAGTCAGAGCCGATCACTGAAGAGTCGGAGCCAAACACAGAAGAGTAGGAGCAGAACACTGAAGAGTCAGAGCCGATCACTGAAGAGTAGGAGCCGATCACTGAAGAGTAGGAGCCGAACACGGAAGAGTCGAAGTCGAACACTGAAGAGTAGGAGCCGATCACTGAAGAGTCAGAGCCGATCACTGAAGAGTCGGAGCCGAACACAGACAAGTCAGAGCCGAACACTGAAGAATCAGAGCCGATCACTGAAGAGTAGGAGCTGAACACTGAAGAGTCGGAGCCGATCGCTAAAGAGTTGGAGCTGAACACTGAAGAGTCGTAGCCAAACAGACAAGTCAGAGCAGAACACTGAAGAGTCGAAGCCGAACAATGCAGAGTTGGAGCCGAACACTGAAGAGTAGGAGCCGATCACTGAAGAGTCAGAGCCGATCACTGAAGAGTCGGAGCCAAACACAGAAGAGTAGGAGCAGAACACTGAAGAGTCAGAGCCGATCACTGAAGAGTCGGAGCCAAACACAGAAGAGTAGGAGCCGAACACAGAAGAGTAGGAGCCGAACACAGAAGAGTAGGAGCAGAACACTGAAGAGTCGGAGCCGAACACAGACAAGTCAGAGCCGAACACTGAAGAGTAGGAGCCGAACACAGAAGAGTAGGAGCCGAACACGGAAGAGTCGAAGTCGAACACTGAAGAGTAGGAGCCGATCACTGAAGAGTCAGAGCCGATCACTGAAGAGTCGGAGCCGAACACAGACAAGTCAGAGCCGAACACTGAAGAGTAGGAGCCGAATACAGAAGAGTCAGAGATGAACACAGACGAGTCGGAGACAAACACTAAAGAGTCGTAGCCGTACACTGAAGAGTCGTAACCGAATACAGACGAGTCGGAGATGAACACAGAAGAGTCGGGACCAAATACAGACAAGTCGGAGCCGAACACCAATGTATCTGACTCATGATTTCAAGTTTGAACAGCAACAAGCCCATATCTGACTATAGGCAAATCAATGTTCAATAATCAAAGTCCAAATACCAACAAGCTAAACTAGCACACAGTTGATCAGATGATGCATTTCCTACAATAATAAACTCTGCATCCTTAGTTACTCTCATCTCAAATGACAAGCTAGTATTAACAGCAAGAGATGGAAAAGGGATGATTCATTATAATACGGATTTTATGGTTTATGACATCACAAATGAAGCAAAGAGAGCAATAAAAAATAGTAGGTGACGGTCAAAACCCATTTTGATTTTATGGGATCTTCTGCAAATGCACAGTTCTCTTCAAGCACCTGAAAAAGTCATTTTCATCTGAGGTACCATATTACCATGGCAATGAGAATTGGTACACAGCTGGATATTCCTAACCTGTAATAGGAAGGAAATATGTTGACAGTTGTGTTCTTAGTCTCTGTATATATAAAAAAACTCAAACCAAAGTTTGAAGAAGAAGACGTTTGAACATCTACAAATTGCACTCCTCTCAGCCACGTCACTGTTACACAAGGTACTTTTGTTCCTCTGCACTCTTAAACAGTAACCACAGTCTTCTGAAAAAGCTTGAATTGGTACAGACAGTGTCCTGTGCACTCAACCGAGCGAACGTCTCCATGGTAACAATGGATGTGGAGTTCTGCGTAGGATTCTAGAGTATGACGACATCAATGAGGAGGTCAACATTCTGTCTAGACAGGTCGAAAACATTGACCTATGTGTATGGAGTCTTCTCACAGTCGACTCTGCGGCTTTGGGCAGGCTTCAATCAGAAAAACTCGATTTGCCTTTAACTACGTTTTAACATAAGTTCTCTGTGTCAGTGTTTGGCCTTTGCGTGCCAGTGTAAAGAATCTGTGTCTGTGTTTTGTGACGTTTTCAGGCCAGTGATCAAGTTAATTGATTTAGCATGTCAGGGTATTGTGAGTCATAACATCATGAAGTTTGTTGCCGGGGCCTCCCTGTGATGTCATCAACAGCCCAAAATAGCCATGGTGCTAAAAGCTGGTGGGAGTCGAGCACGCTACAGTTCATCAATTCAAACGCTGAGAAGAGGAAGCGGAACCACTGGAATACTCTGAAAATTAGAAATCTTGTAAATTGTGAGAAAGAGTACTAAAAGACAAAAGACTTCCTGTAAAGACATTACGTAATCTGGGATCTTGTGCTTTGGTCCACTGTGTCTTTGTGCTGACTTTATTTTGCATTGTACTTTTGTTTATTAAGTACATTTTATTTATTGATCAGATTTACAAGCAGCAGTGCTGAACCAAAGTACTGAACATAAAGCAAGGCCAAATATAGCGTTAGAAGACAGAATAAACTAAAAACATAAGCACTAATCAACATATTTAGGATATTTGAGTCGTTAGAATTGAACTCATTTGCATTCATATTATACTTTTTGGTATTCAAGCCTGTTGGTATGAGGACATGTGTGTTATCAAACACTAACTTTATTGTATTCAGAATCAGACTCTTTTCATTTAGAAACTGAGTCTGTAATAGAATGTCTGTTCTCGTAATAGCATCGCTCTAATTGTATACTACTTATACTAGCAACTTGTTAATCAGATGCTACTTCATAGTAGAGCATCATGCCAATAACATGATTTTGTATGCTAGCATAATGCTAATTCCATGTACATTTGTAAGGCATGACTACTATATTACTATATTCTGTTTACTTTTGACGTTAGCAATTTACTAATGTAATCTGTGTTATAGTGCAATGTTATTGTGTAATTTTCTGTACAAAAGTACGCCTTTATCACAACAAATTCTTTGTGTGTGCTGCTTCGTTACTGATTCTGAAATAAAGATAAGTCCATGTTATTTCTACCGTTGTATCTGAGGTGAGTCCAAATAACAACAAGGATACAGACAAGTCCATGTCCAGTAACCAACTGATCTGAGGTTCAAGTGCTGATCTATCAGAGTCTAAATACCAAGTTCTCTTCTGACAATACTGACAAGTCTGTGCCCATTAACCAAGAAGTCTTAGAATACAGAAATATCTATGTTTAATGACCAACAATTCAGAGTTCAAATACCAACAAGTTCAGAATACTAACGAGTCAGATTGAAAATCACCAAAAGCCTATCTCTGAATACAAAAAAGTCCATGTTTGATAACAAACAAGTCTTAGTCCAAATATTGACAAATATGAATACCAAAAAGTCTAACTATAAATACTTAATGAATCTCAGCCAAGTCTGAGCCTCAATACCATTACATTCTCTTCCAAATACAGACATGTCCTTGTTTGATAGCAAGCTGGTCCAAATACAAGTCAGAAAACCAGTTGAAGTCCGGATACCAAAGAGGCTAAGTCAAGTCAGAGTCTCAATGCAAAAAGTCCAACACCAATGAGTCAGAGACTCAATACTGATAAGTCTGAAGTCCGGATATCAGGGAGACCATGTTGAGTCAGAGTCTAAATACCAAGAAGCCTGCATGAGAATAACAAAGAGGCAGATTTCAAATAATGTCTGAATATTAAGCATGCACCAGTATTGGCATCAATACCATAATTTCTAAAGTTCTCGTACTCGTAAAAAGACTACCGATACGGGGACCGATACTACAGTCTGAGAAATGGCTATATTTGAGTGCCGCGTAAGGAGTTAATCACAGGCGTCGAGTGCCCGTCCCTCCCCCAGACCCTGCCCCAGGCCCCGCCCCAGGCCCCGCCCCAGGCCGCGCCCCAGGCCGCGCCCCAGGCCCCGCCCCAGTTTCACCACAGATATTTGAACAAGCAGTGTTAGCCTTGTGTCGCTAATTAGCCTAACCTCCAGAGTTTCACGCCACAACGAGCCATAAAACACGCAAAATAATCCCGCGGCTCGAGCAAATCAGGCTTAATTTATAAGATTTAAGAATTTTTATAATGATTTATTCTGTAATATGTTACATACAACATGCTTTTCATTGAAAATAAATGGTCTTAATTCCAAACTAGTCCCTTGTTTTTTTGTTTTTTAATTACATGACTAAAACGGTTACCTGTAAATTTAAATCATGTTTTTATTAAGTATTGGTATTGGCGAGTACTGAAATGCAAGTACTCGTTCTCGTTTGCCAAAAAAGTGGTGGCCTTCAAATACCAATGAGTCTAATTCAAGTCCAAACCTAAATAATAACCAGTCCATCTTCAAGTCCATTCAAAGACTCCAAATCTGAATGGCAAAAAGTGTTTGTCCAAGTACAAGAGAACCAGAGTCTACATATTGACAAAATGAATACTAATGAGTAAATACCAACAAGTCAGAATTTCCTCAACTCCATATCCAAATGTCATGAATTGAGAGTCCAAATTCCAACAAGTTTGAATACCAATAATTCTGAATACCAAAGAGTTTAATCTAATGCCATCTTCAAGTCCAAATACAAAAAAACAACCTCTCAATAGACAAGTCTATGTTCAATAATCAAGTCCGAAAACCAACAAGCAACATTCTAAAAACCAATTAGTCAGAGTTTAAATACCATCAGGTTTGAATACCAATGAATCCGAATAATACAGCAGTCAGAGTTGGTATACTTACGAGTTAAGCTGTGTCCAAGTCTGAGTACCAGAAGGCCTGTCTCTGAATAGACAAGTCCATGTTTGACCACCAATGAGTTTGAGTCTGAATACAAACAAGTTTTGAGTTGAGTCTGAGTCCAAGTAGCGTGAGTCTGAAAACCAAAGAGTCCAAATTCTGAAAGGCTTATTTAAAGTCTGAGTCAAATACCAACTAGTTTGAATACCAAACAGTCAGAGTTGGAATACTAAGCAGTCCAAGTTGTGTTCGAGTCTGATTATCAAAGGGCTCTACCTCTGAATCGACAACTCAATGTTCGTTAAGCAAAGAGTCTGAATAGCAACAAACCTCTTTTCTGATACCAAGGAAAAAGAATTCATATACCGACAAGTCTGAGTCAAGTACAAGTTTGTAAAATAACAAGCATGTCCTCCAAATACAAAATAACAAAATGATCGATCAGAAACGATTCTGAATACCAATGAGTCTTGAGTCAAGTCAGAATATCAGCCAGCCCACATCCAAAAACCAACGAATCAGTGCCCAAAGACCAATGTCCAGCCTGCATCCGAATACTAATGAGTCTGAGTCAACAGTAAACACTCTAGCGCTTGTCCAAGAATCTCTCAATCACAACTGTGAGATGCACTCACTGCTGAAAGCACAGTTCTAGAAAGGAACCGATTGTAAGCTTGTAAACTTGCCATAACTGATAAACTGAGGTTCAGGAAATTGCATGTGAATCATCATTATATGGTTGAAGCTGGCTGTTGAAAATACTTGCAATGTGCACCAGGTATTTGTCTCTTTCTATTATGCTTTGTTAAAATTAAACATCTTCATTTTTATATTTCGTTACGGCAGTGTTTCTCAATTATTTTCTGTCGCACCCCCCAGGAAGAAAAAAACATCTCGCGCAACTATAAATAGTATTATTTGTTTTTAAATTTGTTATAAGTACACCTCTGCATAACACAGTATCCTTATTAACATATAAGAGAAAAAAGAAAGAAATATGAACCAACTTACAACAAAGAATAGCTTTATTAACTGTAGCAGAAAAGATTTAAGGTGCATCTGAAATATAAAAAAACATTAAATCCTGAATAAAACTATAAACATTGTTTGACTGATAGTGATTGCTGGCAATATTCGACAGGTTTTCGCTGAAAAAACTCAAGCAGCTTTTCAGCGTGATTGGGGCGTAACGTCTTTAAGTGACGCCTTCATTTATTTGGCTTCATACTGTCTGGTGCCAACATTTTTAGACTCAGTAAGCACACCTGTTTCTCCTCGTCTCCCACCGCAGTCACAGTAAAGCCAAGCGGTACATACGCTCGTCATATTTCCTCGTTTGCAGGACTCTCTGTTTTGTCTGTGGGCTTCTGCAGGGACAAGATGTACAGACTCTGCAGCGATGGAGGAAATCATTACCCCCTCTCTGAGTCTGAGCTATCAGATCTAGGTGAGGTTATCATTCACAGGACAGCTTCTGACTGATGCTGTTTACTTTATAGAGGGGCTGCTGCTTTTATTTTTCAAGGAACATGATTGATTTGGTTGGAGTTTTTCGGTAGCTACAACTGATTCATGGTTACAGTTAATGAGGTTAAACATATCCTCCTGATAACGGAGATGTGGCTAGTCTAGCTTTGTGAATAAAATATTTACCGTTTAGAATAATGAGGTTGACCTAATTCCATAATTTTTGCTCATTACTTTCACAGTAATAAACTATGGTGAAATTACAAAGTTCATTTTAGTTGGAAGGGAAGACAAAGCAGTTCTCCCAAAAAGCGTTCACTTTTTGGCTTTCCATAAATAAGTGAAAGAGATTCTTTAAAGTCATCACAAAATGAACTGTTTTATCAACATCCATGAATTTTTTTCAGAGAAAGTGTTGGTTTGGTAGAGTTTATGGAGAATTCTTCAAGTTTTATTAAAAAATAATAAATAAATGGGGTAAAAGCCGATATTTGTTTCCAGTAATAGAGCATTCCAGTAGAATTTTCCATTAGGGATTATTTTTGTTATTAAAAATGTGTCTTGTATTTTTATTTGTACATTTTTGTGTCACTTGTATCTTTCTCAGGGATTGCTTATAAAATCCAATATTAAAATATTGAAGAAGTTAAGCATTAATGCAATTAATTCAGATGGAATAGCTTTTATTACAACTAAGAGCTGTGTGGAAAAATGTGAACAAAATATAACTTTCATGCGAAAAGAGCTTGTAATTTAGATAGCATTCAGGGTCATGCGGAGGGTAAAACATTACGTTTGGAAAAAATGCTAAACCATTTATTTATTTTACTGGGAATAAAAGAACTTAATGAATTTGGGTTACTTACTTATTTTGGGTTACTACTATAGATAGTGAACTGACGTTTAAGAATCATATCTCTTATGTTACTAAGACTGCTTTCTTTCACCTCAGGAATATTGCTAAAGTGTGGAATATGCTGTCTATCGTAGATGCAGAAAAATTAGTGCATGCTTTCATGAGCTCCAGAATGGATACTTGTAACGCTCTTTTAGCTGCTGCTCAAAAATTACAGTTAGTCGCAGCAGCTAGAGTTCTCACAAGAACAAAGAAATATGATCACATTACACCGGTTCTGTGCTCTCTTCATTGGCTTCCTGTACAATATCACTTGATGTCTTGATGTAACCCCGAATGGCTAAATGTCTAGTATTTAAGACCTCAATAACAATTATTTCATTGCGATTTCTTCACGGATAAAAAGTTGTTCTAGTCTTCTAGACAATAGAGCTTTTCCTAGTAGTTGGATTCTCTGTTAGCCTAAATTTAGTTTCCTAAACAATAACTTAAAAATAAAAAGGTAATTTATGTATGATGTGATATTATTTGTGTTTAATTTTCTTTAAAAGTGAAAAAATTTTATTGATTGTTTATGTAATGTTGTTTCTGTTTTTTTGTGTTTGTAAAGAAATGATTATTTCAGACCTTAAACATTACAAAACAGAAGGCATGAAATTGTCCCATTTTCGAGCATCTTAAAGCATTATTTAATTTGAATAAGTTACAATGTTTTTTTTTCAACAATTTAATATAAGGTTTTATTACCAATTACTTGAATATGATCATTCTTTTTCTCCGGAACTATTTATTTTGCAGATAAAACCTCATATTTTCAAGCAGAAAATGACATTAATATTATTATTGTTAATATTATAAAGTTCTATCTACATTTGAGGTCTTCCAAAATTCATCATTTACAAATTTGGAACTTGACAGTTTGTTGTTTTAATGTATGAAAGAGACTTACTCCTAATTTGCTTTTTATTACGTGAAATGCAACATTTTTGAAGCTCAATATCTCAAAGCTCTTCTGAACGCAGATATGCAGATAGAACCTTACTTTCGTAAAATGTTACTTACTCTTAATTTTAATATCCTTGTTCTTTACACTTTATACCAATTAGAAACATAATTGAATTTCATGCTGAATCTTTTTTGTCAGCAGCCATGTGTAATATTAGAATAAAGTTATAAACATGGGTTTATACATAAATGTCCCTCCCCACACCAAGTCTCTTCCATACAATTATACTTTTAGTAATGGGTGAAAATTGTATATATATATATATATATATATATATATATATATATATATATATATATATATATATATATATATATATATTCAGATTATGAATTAGGAGCTTAAAGGAAGTTTTTGTAAAAAAAATTTTTAAGTGAGCAGAAACACGAGTGTGTGTGTGTGCGTGCGCGTGTGTGCGCGCGTGTGTGCGTGCGTGCGCGCTTAATGACTCCTGGGATAAATACTTTGTGCCTCGATCTTAACTATAGTTATACTTTAAGAACACATCCAAGTATGTGAGATGGCAATATAAGTAAAGTCTATTATTAAGGCATCTCTATCAAACTGCATCATATCCAGTTCATGCCCTGAAGAAGCGTGTCTTCATCAGACACGCCGACTCACAGGGGTTCAGACAAACATGGCACTAATTAAGATCCTAATCTGAGAGGATGCGGAGGGCAAGCTTCATGAGGACAACACTCAGTCAGAGAAGATAAACACAAAGCGAGCAGAAGAATCAAAATCGCTCAAGATGGATGGGAGATAAAACGCTGGCGTGTCTGATTCCAGGGGCTCTGAATGGGGCGGTGGTAAAGAGTATATCTCGAGGATCTCAGAATGACTTCACTTACTCCAGGAAGATCTGAGCTTGACGCAATTATTCAGAGCAAGTGCAGGAATGTAATTGCTAGCTAAATTGTCAACAATGTGCAGAAATATCTATATTTATTTTCATTTAACGAACACTTTCGCTCTGGGATTAGATTTGAGCAAAGCTGTCAAATAATGGTGGACAAGCCAGTTCCAACTTCTGAGCTTTCACACTGTAGCAGCTCCCCAGAAATGATCCAGCTCGATGAGAGGTAGAAATGGATTTATCGCATTTTAACAGGAAATATTAAATGGAGAGGAGCAGAGAGGAGAGGAGAGTGTGCAGCCTGAAAAATCAAAAACAATATCTTAAACAATATTGAAAAACTAAACATTAAACAACTGAACTCGCCATCTTTTATTAAATAATCATGAATGTTCAAATTATTGGTTTCTAGTAGAGTAAATAAAGGTATTATCCTAGTGTACATCACAAAATGGAAGACTGCTGTTCTGACAATAAATGAGTGTTTAAACTTCATTACAAGAGTTTGTCTGATACAGTTTAATGTCCAAGCACGTGAAAATAATCCAGTTTTTCACGTAAAATCAGCGTTTTCAATCACACGCTAACACCAATTGTTAAAGAAGCTGTTTAAAAAAGCTCAGGTCTAACATGGCGGCAAGCTGGAGTGACAGGAAGTCTCGTCCAACTTTTTAAAAAAGAGCATGCGTTCCTTTTCTAGATGAGACAGAAGGCCTCAGATTTAACCCTCACGACTGCAAACCGCTGCTGTACCTGCTGAGGAGCCAACAGGACAGCATCATCCACAAAGACTAGCGAAAACCATAATGAAATGCTAATTTTATTTCTCCCAACCTGAAAATCCAAACTGAGAAGCTGTTGCAGAACTGAGAAACCCGTCCATCCGCAGCTTTCTTCCCTTTCGGGGTCTCCACAGCAGAATGAACCTCCAACTCTTCTGGCACATGTTTTATGCGGCGGATGCCCTTCCAGCCGCAACCCATCGCTGGGAAACATTCACACACACACACATTCTCACTCAAACACTACGGACAATCGTTTTGACCCAATTCTCTTATTCCGCCCGTCTTGTGGAGGACTTGTGGAGGAAACCGGAGCACCCGGAGTAAACCCACACGATCACGAGGAGAACATGAGAACTCCACACAGAGATACCAACCGACCCAGCCGAGGCTCGAACCAGCAACCTTCTTACTGTGAGACCACGGTGCTACCCACTGCACCACCGTGACACCCAACTGAGAAACCCGTTTAGCTGATTCTAAAATTATAAAACAGCCTGTTTTATTAAAACTGTTTTAATACGTCTGACTGAAAGGTGTTCCTCCAGCGTCTGAAACGCACGCGTGACTTCTGCACACGCCAGCGCTCATCATCTGTAAGTCAGACTGGGATCAGTTGGTTTTTGTTTACAGTAATGTGGCCTCTGACGCGGTCGCTGGTGGGCGGGTCATGTGATGCAGTGTTTGTCTGCTGTGTCAATGGCGTATTGACGATCACACAGTGTTTCATCGATTGTTTTTGCGTTGACCTTCAGCTCCGTCTGCAGACTGATGAGACCGGTCCGGAGCGGATGCATGCAAACACACGTACACAAAACACTAGATTGTAATTCTAGGAAAAGTTACTGGTAGTAAATGTGCAGCCTGTATAAAGTGAACCAAAGTAATCAGAAACTGTTCATTATGTGTTGAGAAGCATCAAGATATCATATTAAGTTCGAGTTCTAATGTGACTGAAACATGGTTTTGGTAAGGTCTTAAAAAGTCTAATATTTAAAAGGCCACATGTTTGGCCTTAATAATCAGAAATACACAGCTCTGCGTCTTGAATTTTGAACTTTGTAAAAAGTTAGGGTTGCCAGAGTTTGACAAAACTTTTGTAAACGCTCAAAAACATGAAATTGATGGTTAGGATTTCAATCACTGTATTTGAAGCGTACTGTTTATTATGAAAAAAAGTGTTGTATGTGCCTTTGGTGTTATGATATAGATCTTAAAATTGATTCTAAAAGGTCTTAAAAAGTCACACTTGACCTCATGACATCTGTAGAATCGCTGTGAAAGTTTTGGCATTAAAAGGAAATTAGTGTTTAAACAGTTATGGTTCGACACATTCTCTATGTTTGCCGTTTTTGTTGACGAGACGTATTTCCTCCCTCAGGACGTCCAACCTGCTGAATCCGAATCTGGTTGTCTTAACTAGGCACGCTGTGAACGGTCAAAATGTCAAGTTCTTCAAAGATTTTTGACCAAACTGCCCAAACTTGAAAAAACCCCTTCACATCTTGAGAAAGAAAAGGGTAACTCAAAGCTCTGATTTCCACAAAATGTAATTTATTTGTGGGCCTGTTCCCAGGACATACGAGGGCTCTGGGTATAAACTTATACAAACAAATAAGCATGACAATTAATGTACAAACTAGCAAACAATAACAAACAAAGAGCATCCACATAGTTAAAAAGTCTCCTTCCTACCAGTGGCCCTCTCAAGCCGCAAACTTTGGTCTTTCCTGGAGTTGCTCCTTGACTTTTA
Organism: Danionella dracula; assembly: GCA_900490495.1. NCBI lineage: Eukaryota > Metazoa > Chordata > Actinopteri > Cypriniformes > Danionidae > Danionella > Danionella dracula. Next base: position 376,163 of record UELW01000811.1, read on the forward strand.
GATGGTTTGGTTCCTCTTTACAGACCTCATGGGCTTTATTTAGACACCTGGTCACAGCAGATGCGTCACATGAGCGCCAACGGCCAATCAGCTTTCTCAATAGTCAGTTTTTAATTTATTTATTATTATATTTTTTTATCCAGATTGGTTTAACACACAATAATATACATTTTTCGGTACCAAACCTAAAAAAGTTTATTGATGGGTTGTGAAGTAAGAAAAGGATATGCATTGGTGATGCTTTTTAAAGATGGAGATGACTGAAGCTGTAGAAATTGAAAAAAGACGCTGAAGGAGCCACAGTTCTCCTGAATAGCAAAACTATGTTAGTCTTTACAGCAAACTACAAAATTAGCTAAATTAAACACAAACTTTTATGTGCTATTGATTAACGTTGTGCATGCTCAGAAATACTTTTCTTCTACCCGTATTCCAGTTACTTCCACAAAAGGAGTTAATATGTTGTAAATTCTTACAACTAGTCGCAGTTTAAAGTCTTAGGACATTACATAATTCCAAATTATAAAACGAACAATGTGTTTAATAGCGCAACAGAAATTGTCTCGTCGATGGGAGATGAGGAGGGGGTTGCTGCACGCTGCCATTTGCATTTTTTTGGTTGTTTTTGTTTGGACAGAGCCAAACAGAGACTTTAACTGCCTAACAGGACTCTTATTAGAGTGCTTCTGTGTGTTTCTTTAGCTTAAGCTTTAACGTTACGTATCATAAAGGGTGTGGTCTTTAACCCTTTCAGACCCTGCATCTATTTAAATGGACGTCACATGTTTGGCAGGATGTTTTTGGCTTCTAAGGACATTCACTCCAACTAAAGCCTATTATTCATAAAGTTGTCCTTTTGTCATCCAATCAGACGGCAGCAAGACATATGCAACCTTAAATCTGAAGAAATGTCCGCACTCTTAACAGAAGCATGGCAGCACATCACACCAAGTCTAGAAGAAAGTTAAATTTTCAGTGTTCTTATTCACATTAACTGATGTCATTGGAATAACTTTCAGATTGTTTGTGAAAGAGAGATCAAAGTATCTAAATAAGGTTAAAAAATGTATTGTAAAATAACAAAACAAAACATCAGGATTCTCGTAACCTTAAGCATATAAATAAAACAACAAATCATTAAAACAATCATATACAAATAAGATTCAGCTCTTCGTCAGATAACTGACAGTTTTTGCTGAGATTTTGGCAACTTTTGCATTTGTCTGAAAACTGGAAAATGACTCCAGATTGAAGGGGTTGACTCGTGAAAGAATAGTTAGCAGCTAAACCGATAAACCACTTCTCTGTCGAGTTATTTCTCAGGTGAAGGTTAACGGGTTCTGTAAGTCAACATTGCCCACCAGCAACCCAAATTCCAGAAAAAAATAAATAAAAAATAAACAATACACAGCACCTTCGAAACTGAATTTTGCACAAGAGACAGAAAAAACCCTAATTAGCATAGCTTTGATTAAATTGAAAATGCAGCACACCCAGAATTGCATTTAAGCTTTATTGTGATATCTGATAGTTTCCAATACAGTGAAAACAGACAAGTGTGACTTTCTTTACCAGGACAGAATGCAAAGCAGAAAAACAGAGATCAAGTAGAAAGTAAAAAGCTTTTTTTTTTTGCATCGAAGAAAAAAAAAAGAAAATCAGGCACAACTTAATATAGCAATTTTAAACACATCATGCTTTAGACCTCAAAATTCAACAGTCCTAATAAAATAACTGCAAACGAATGCAATCCTTTGCATCACACGGTCATCCCTTAACTAAGACAAATCTGAAATCAGCGCTAGAAAGGTTTGAACCAGTGTCACGAGTAGAAACAGCAAATCAGTATAGTAAACAATCTGGTATATCGGCAAAATAGCAGAAACACCTCAAAATAATGCATTAAAAGACAATCAATAAAACCAATAGTATTTCCCAGCTGGTTTTTGGAGAGGCCACAGAGTTAATGTTTTTTTTTTGTTTGTTTTTGACCCAGAGTTTCCAGTTGGTTCTGTTAAAGAGAGATTTCAGTTTCACAAAATAATTTTTGGTGCACCTTAACCGTGAGGTTTCCCTCGGTATACGTCAGGCTCTCAGAGTGTGTTAAAAAAAAGCTGTTTTTAATATTCGTAAAAGTGGTCTGGGTCTGTGTTTCTACTTTCAGTTCTGGTGAATCCAGCTCACCGGCGAGCATAATGCTAAAACAAGACCAACAGACTTTCTGCTTTTCACAGAAAACTATCAAAGAATGATAATACTAAAGAAAATAAACAACACACATACTTAATATAATCAAGCTAAATAAGCACACGTCAAAACATTGAGACAGCAAAAGAAGTGTTGCAACAAACAGCACAGAGGAACTAGTGAGAACAGCAAAAACAAATTAAGAGGAAAACCATTCGTCTACACACTCTCATCATTCACTCACACACACACACACACACACATATATATATATATATATATATATATATATATATATATATATATATATATATATATATATATATATATATATATATATATATATATATATATATATATATATATATATATAAAGCCAGAGGTACAGTGAACAAAAGTGCTTCAAGTCGGGGAAGTAGAGACACTAACCCAGTAGAAATATGTATAAAACTTTAAATATGTCACTTTATGTACAAAACTGTGAGGGACAATGTATTGTCTGTAACTCTATCATCTTTCAAGTAAGATATTTCAAAAACGTTGTTTGCATTGACTGACTCAAAGATCATGTGACCTGACTGACCTTATCTGAGACATTCGCCACTCCACGTCATACTAGTACCCACAATCCCACCCGCCAAAACCTCGATAGCTATCATATTATCTACAACGTAGAAAACATGTTGCATTTATAACAATATATATATACTCACCTAAAAGTCTACAGGAAATGCCTCTCTTTATGTTTACTGGAAGCAGCTCTGCAAGCTCCCCCTCCCATCTAATCCCTCCACTTAACTAGGAACTAAAACCCATTTACCTCTCTTTGAAGCAAGCTCTGGCCGTGCCTCTTTGAACACCCCACCACTTTTTATCTCCCCAGGAAGCAAGCTCAACCCCTGGTTTTAAAACGTCGTCCTCTTCACCTCCCCAGGAAGCAAGCTCAACCCCTCCCTCTCTAAACAGACAGATGCTTAATCTAACCAAAATGAAAGCCCCTCCCTTTATCTAACAGGATAATCTAACAGGAACCAATTTCCTTGCCCTGCTTTAAAAAGGTAAAGAGGTTGTTTAAACAGAGGGCAGATCTTGCTTCCTAGTGAGGTAAAAGTTCGATCACTACCTCAATAAACAGACCACCCTTTACCTCTAAAGGAAACCGGATCGAACTCCTCCAGATTTAAACACCCCACGCCTCTTTACCTTAAATGTAAGAAAGCTATATTCCTCCACCTTACTAGGTAGCCATTTTAGACCACTACTCTTTATAGGCTGTGAGCTCCACCATTCCCTCTTCAACTACCTCACTTCTTTACCTCGAAAAGAGAAAGCATCATCACTCCTTCTCTACCAGTAAAACTCCTCTTTCTCTCAAAAAGAAGTATGCTCCACCCCTTCCACTTCAACTACCTTGCTCCTCTTTAGCCCAAAAACAGAGAACGCTCCACCCTTCCCACTCTATAAACCCCACTCCTCTTTACCTCAATGGGACACAAGCTCCATCCCTCCCACTTCAACCCCCTCACTCCTCTTTACCTAAAAAAAAGAAAGCTCCATCCTTCCCACTCTAAACCCCCCGACCTCTTTACCTTAAAAGAATGCAAGCTCCTCCTCTACTACTGAAAAAAGACAACCCTCTTTACCTCAATAGGGTGCAAGCTCCTCCTCTGTCACTCAAAAACCCCGCCCCAGGATGCAAGGTCCTGCCCTACCACCCACTTAAAACCCCACCCATCTTTACCTCAATAGAACGAAACCCCTCCCACTTCAACAACCTCACTCCTCTTTACCTCAACAAGAGAACGCTTTGCCCTCCCACTGCAACAACCTCATTCCTTCCACTCTAAACTCCCCACCCTCTTTACCTCAGTAGGATGCAAGCTCCACCCTCTCTCCACTGTACCTCAAGAAGAGAAAAAGCATCAGCCCTCACTCTAAAAATGTATCTTTTTTCCTCACTAGGAATCAAGCTTCATCCATCCTACTCTAAACCCCACCCCTATTTTCCTCCCTTAGAAGCAAGCTCCACCCTCCCCTTATAAACACCCCACCTCTTTTTAATTCAGTTCTAAATTACGTCTCCAGCTTTACAGTAAAAATTTCTAGATTATATGATGCCTGGGTATAGCTGTCTGAGGGAATTGAGGTTTTGTGAGGTTCGTCCCAAGTTTGTGTTGTTTTCGAGCTTTAGTTGATGTGCTAGGTTCTCAGAGTCATGCACCGCACAACACAGGAGAGGGACATCTCTTGATCTAGCTTTTGAAGAGGCACAAGATTCATGCTGCTTAGAGGCAAAGTTGTGAAGGAAAGCTACAAAAGGAAGGCATCCGCTCGCATACTATTACACAGTCCGGGTAAAGTGCAGAAGGATTAAAGTGAAATCTCTTTCTGGATTGCATTTATCTCTATTAGCAGCAAAAAACATTCAACTTTGAATGGTGTCCAAATAAAATCTGAAACCTGCTTTCGATGCGTGAATCTAATTGGGTGAACTACGAGCATAGCCAACAGGTCTGTCGACCTGCAGGGGGAGCGTCAAAGCAGCAGATTTTGAGTTTGAAACAAAAGGGAGATGATCAAGCCAGCAACCACCCAACCCTACCAATCATTCAAAGCATCTATTACAATCATTCCATTCTCATCAATTCTAAAAAGGCCTTAAAATGAACAGACGTTTGCCTCTAAACCCATGAACAAGGCCTCTGCAAAGTGCAAACAACGTAACTGCATTCAAGTATGCCATAAAGAAAATGCGTAAAACTCACAGAGCTAACATGTGTGTGCATGTCCAATCACACAAATTACACACAGCAATGAACAAACACTTGATTGTAATATCAACAACGGTTTCATAAAATCATTTGGCGTGAATGGGGATGAACACGTAACACAAACATCGTTCTGGGAGGACACTGGTTTCAGACTCCCCCAATGTCCATCCACGCCTATAGTACGCTTGCAAAAATGGAACCTGCCACAAATGCCAACTCAAAGACGCATGTTTGTGTCACACCACACCAAAAGCACCAGAGACAACTAAAGCTCCTGTAGGGGATCAGACGCTACTAGAGTCCCACCGATTGCACAGTGAACTCATCCAAAGAGGGAAAGCGTAAAACGGATAAAACAGAAACAAATCGTGAATGGGAAAACCGCCATGCCACCGCAATGCTTAACGCCCACCCCATCCGTTAGATCCTGCTACAATCCCCAACCCCATGTCAATCGAGAAAGCAAAGACGAGAGAAAAATGCTAACCAGTAACATCAATCCACCAGGAAGAATTCCCGCAAAAAAGAAACTATTCCCCTCATTCCCCAAATGAGAGGAGGACGCACGATGCGAAAAGGTGACTGCGTATCTTCTGCTGACGGTTTACGATGACGACCACACCAAAACCAGTGTAGGGGTTAGAAACTCGAATCCAACAGGTCCGGATCCCAAAGTGTTGACATGTACACGTTCCCGTGAAAGTCTTTCAGTGACCGTAGGTGTCTCTGATTGGCTTTCCATCACTCTGCCTTCAAGTTTTGTGATGGCCCAGTTGAGGATGCGTATAGTACATGTGCGTGTGGTGGTGTCGCTGGGCAGAGTACAGGACAGAGCAGTTCAAAGGTCACTGCGCGGAGAGCGGAGATCTTCACTCCCAGCCGTTATCTTTGATCATGTGAGCCAGCTCGATGATGAACTTGCCCTCTTTGTATTTCTGGCTGCTCTCAAACGCATGCTCCTGTGAAGCAGACAAAACAGGGAAGCTTTAGGAAACTGACACAAAGAACATGTGATCAATTATTAAATGATGTGGCTCTGTAGTTCAATGGAGTGCTACAACCTTCATGAAATTTTGGAGAGAAGGCCAAGTGGGTGTTTGACAATTACATTTTTTGGTAAGTTCTAAAAATCAAGCGTCAAGCATTGGTTCAGTTTTACAACAATATCTGGTTAAAAACCTGGGAAAACATTTAAGACCAAGAACAGTGAATTTAACACTTTTTAAGACCTAAAATCTGCATTTAATAAACATATCATAAACCATACTTTAACACATCGAACAACAACGCAATACCTCGTTTGGGACAATTAGATTTTTTAAACAACAGAAGCTTCATCAATGACAAACTCCTTCTACAACACAAAAAGTGAGGTCACCGAACACTAAACCCACAATTTTCTTAAAAATAAATAAATAAATAAATAAATAACCTTTATGTTGGCTTGTTTTTTTGTGCTTTGTTTTGTCTACGCTGGCTTGCTAGCCAAGCTAAAATGTAAACCAGAAACCAATGGTGTTGAAGATTTACCTCTCGGACTTTACCCCGCTCCTCTCTTTCCAGGCTCATCATTAGCGCTAAACCGCATCTTTTTCGGTTTGATAGCAGAACCGATGTTTTAGAAGATTTTCAAACCACCAATTGGAGCCACACTAGTATCTTATAGTGGTACTTATCCCTTTGCGCCACAAAGTGTGGATTTCTATAGAAATGTATTGGTGAAATTTCTATCTGTGGCTCATCAATAATCATATGTATCATCTCTGTAGAGTGTATATTGTTAGCTAGTGTTAGAGTGCTGCTATAAGTGTTAGACAGCCGATCTATTATTAAGCATGCTCTACTAACAAATACACAACAGCATGGACGTTAACAGGCTTGGTGACTGAGCAGCGAGCCTAAAGTTCACAGAGCGGGAACAAGATAGTAGACAAAAATATGACAGCCGTCATAACTGCAGAGCAAGCACTGGAAACAAAGGGCAGCTTGTACTGGGACTGGGACTACATCGCGAAAACCAATCCCTCGTTTCTGAGAGAAATAGCTGTCAAAGTGAAAATAAGGGGTTCTTTTGCCATTCAGAACTTGAGTAACATTCAGGGTGACGGTACACACAGCTTAAAAACCATCGAAAGCAGTAAATCCTGTCTTATGCCATTTTCTACCAGAAGGGTTCACAGGGATTATATTATATATAATTTATTCTTTAAGTGTAAAACCATAACACTTTACTTGGTGATTCTGCTTGGTTTTTGCCCAATGTTTCTTCTTCGAGCTCGTCAAGAACTCATTATCAATTCTTCCACATGTTCCGCACACATCGAACAAATCAAAATTAAAATGCAATTTTGGCATTTAATGTGAAAATGTATAAAACTAAGGTTACATGGTTCTTAATTTTTACCGCTTTAGATGCACCACATGTATGCTTTTATTGTGAAATTTCAAGTTTTACGTATAGCTACGAACACAATTTTTAAGCTTTTAAATGTTAGACCCCCCACCCCCAAACATTTCTGGAAATTACAACATCCTAAATATTTTCCTTAAAGTGTTAAACATTTAGGTATTTAATGTGAAAATTGTATGTATTTTGTCCAGTAAGTTCCACCTGAAAAAAAGTGTTTGTAACATAAACCAATTTTTCTCTAATGATTTACACAAAAAAATAGGAGCCCTGTTAGTTTGTCTGCCGTGGGCCCCAAAATGACAAAATCCCCCACTGCGCTAAGTACATCGATCTAAAATGATAACCGGTAATTATTGACCGATTCGGATTATCAAATTATTGAACCAACAACATTTATTTTGTTTTTTTACATTTATATGACCATGTAACAATACATCAACCCTGAAAATTTCAAAAGGTGTGAAAAAAGTAAATAAATTCAAAAGGCGTGGCCAGAAACCGTTCAATATTAGATGAACATCCCCTTAACTCTCGGAAGCACAAAGACACACCGGTGTGTTGAAACCACAATCCTGAATTAAAATTAAACTCCACAAAAATGAAACCACACAGAACGTAACTTTTAACTTCTCCCAAAAGTGTGTATCTTACACTTTCACTTAGTTGTTGAAACGTGTAAATATTCGACGTACCTCAACGTTTTTTGTTGTTGATACCAGCAAAAAAAAGGGTGACCTAAAGCGAAACGCGTCCATTCATCTGAAATAACACCGTTCTTCATACAGAGGACATATATCAGCAAATATCTGAGCATTGCAGCCAGGGAGAGCCGTTTGCAGTCCCGCATGAGCCGCCGTCAAGCTCCGCTGTCTATAACTGCGCCTCCAGAGAACGGTTTCGATCACTGATGGATGTCCGTCGTCATCGTCATAAGACTCGAAGACACAAAGGCTGGAATAAACAATAATCAGCTATTGATTTTAACTAGCTTCTCCCTGTCTGCAAGCTTCAGAACCCCATCTGGGGAGCGGAGGACACCTGAGCAGACATGCAAAGATCTTTTGGGAAATTTGTATGCAAAAAAAAATAAATAAATACATTTTTTCCAAAAATCTCAAACATATTCAGTTCTACAAATTAACGCAACACCATTTTTCTGTGAATGATAGTCATAAAATGTGCTATTATTTTGTAGGATTTTATGTTCATATTTATACTTTAATATTTATATTTTGGCTGCAGCCTATGACATTAGTTAAAACAAAATAATTAAATAGGTATCCTGAAAAGACACCATATGTATGATTTTTTAAAAATATTTTTACGTAAAATATTCATTTAAAGCATAGAAAATGACCAAATGTGGGGAGAAAAGACTCTGGAGGGTTAAAGAGATTTGCGTGAGACGGAAGGAGAGTTGCACTCACGTATTTCCAGCCCAGAGTGGTTTTACAGTTTTCACAGTAGATGTCCGCCACAGCGTGTAAACCCGTCAGGAGAACCCTCTCCTCCGCTGGACCACAACCCACGTTCACCCTGGAAGAGCAAGATCAGAACATTAGGCTTGAGTGATGAGGAAACATTTAGTTATACTCAGTTATACACAAGTAATATGATCAGGGACGCGCTCAGGTAAGTGTCCTTTTTTATTTTATTTATGTAATCAATGCTATTTGTAACCCTTTGCGTGCGTTTGTCTTCCAACAAATATTTAACAATTTAAAGGCTAAACTGTCAGTCGAACTTCACAGCTCGGCCCCCAGAGGGCCTCGGTTCAGCGCAGCCTTCGGTCAGAGGAGCAGATGCACTTCTGCGTGTAACGGTAAAATATCTTATTGTTTATTTCATAAAAACAACGCTGCACTTGTTTAAACACCACTAGTTTGTCTACAAAGGTTGGTATAATGCATCACCACCAAACCGCTGTGATGCTGCCATAATGTTATCATCGTTTTAATGGTGGACTAATTGCACACATTCCCTGTAATAAATTATATTATACGAAATTTCTATTTTGAGTTTATAGCTGTCGAATGTGCAGAAGCGTGGAAATCACATGCTGTAGATAACCCTAACCCCTATTAACGTTTCATCATATCGGTTACATGGCAGTAATCTAACTTTGTTTCACCCTTGTCTGTGAGCCAATCAGAGATCGGGTTTGATCTATATTATAGTCAACATTTAGTTTGTCCTAAATGTTTTGATTCTGGTTTCGTTTGTTTGTCATCGAGCATTTCATGAAATGCCCTACAAGTGGCGCTCCAAAATTGGCAAAGAACAACTACATACATTGTAAATTAATTTGTAGAAATACATTGCACAACTATACACATATTACACAATTATAGATATATTGCAAAAATATAAATATATTGCACTAATACAACAATTTTGCACAATAACGAATGTAGTGCACAAACATGGATATAAAAATGGCACAGATTCTAAATAAACTGACGAAATATGGATGAATTGCACATTTATAAATATGTTATGGATCAGTGTATATTTTAATTTAAAATGATAAGATGTTTATGATGCTGAGCTCATAAACGTCGTCAAACACACGGCTCACAGAGGACTGTTATTAGTTTTAAATAGACACTTTATATGTAAATATGATATGTATACAAGTTATTAAAAAGTAATTAAATAAAATAATAAAAAATGTTGGGGGGGGGGGGAGGAGTGCTCTTTTTTCCACACATCCGAGCGCTAGCTTGAGCGCTCCTGACGAATCCTAGATAGTTTGTTTAGACCAGTGTCCCAAACCTCAGTAAGCACACCTGTCTCTCCTCGTCTCCCACCGCAGTCACAGTGAAGCCAAGCGCTACGTACGCGTCATATTTCCTCGTCTTAGCTTTCAGAGACTTCCGTTTGTCTCTTTATCTCCTTCTCTCTCCGTCTGTCTTCTACACTTTGTGTCTACACTTCATACTCTGCCAATGAGAGCGCCACTGCCCCCTAATGTAGTGGAGTGGTATTGCTCTTTATTCTAGAACAGTAAAAAATATATAGAAAAATAAAAAAGAGGTAATGGGCTCTTAAAAAGAAAAAATCCCCTCAGCTCTGCTAGTGCGAGTGCTTTTGACCCGGAGCTGATGCCGGGTCACTCGCCTGCTGCCGAAGCCTTTTGGAGGGCGACAACAATTAAATAACGGCAAAAGAAAGGACAACGTTAAAGCAAAGTAGAGGACGGTTTTAACTTGTTGGGTTTTTTTTTTAGGTTTAGCTAAAGCCAAACAGTCGCTACGAAAAAAAAATTACTCCCGAATAAAAGCACAATAAATCACACCGAAGAAAACCCTCAACAAACTCTTAAAAAATCTAATAGAAGCAAAATAAGTGTTTTTTTTAAAGCAAAACAGGCTAAATGGAAGCAAAATGCCAGAACAAACTAATCAATGTTAATTGAAAGTTGAAATTAAGAAAAATATCCAAACAGTTATATATATAAAGGGTGACAAAAAGGAATACTGATAAAAACTAAAGCGAGGTTAAACTAAATGTAGGAAAATTTTGCAAAAAAGTTATCAATAACAAAAAAAAACAACAAACTCCATTGAACAAAACGCCAAATGAAAATCTGAACAAATTCTTATAAAAATTAAACAAAAGTAAAAGAAGAGCAAAAAAGACTAAATGGAAGCAAAATGTCAGAATAAACCAATCAAAAGTTAAGATAAAGATTAAATCCAATGAAAAAAATCAAAATGAAAAACAAAAAAAGCAAAAGTAAAACAGGCCAAACATTGTTTAAAAGCATAATAAATAAACAAAAGTTAAAATAAAGAGAAACAGTTACCAAATAAACAAGATAAAGGCAAAAAACTAAAGCACGGTTAAACAGAAGCTTAAGAAAGATTTACAAACAGAACAATCTTCAGCAAAACCCATCAAAAACAAAGAATTAACACAAAACTCAATTAAAAACGAAAAACTAAAAAAATCTTAACCCAAAGCCATATAGAGTATTACAAACACACAAACAACGCCTGAATAAGAGTAAAAATTAAACAAACAAAAGCGTTGAAAGGTTTACAAAAAGTACATAAAGCAAAACTAAAGCAAATCAAATCCTAAACACAAGATTCAAGAAACAACAGCAAAAAAACTCACCGAAAGAGTAAAAAAATCAGCTGTGTCCCTAAACACTTTATAAACAATAAAATCCTTCCAAAACAAATAACAAAAAACATCAACAAATAACATGAAAAATAGAAGCGAAGCCAAAACAAAGGTAAAATTAAAAACAAAAAACAAATACTTAAAAAAAGCTTATATATACACTTTCTAATCTTTTGCAAAGAAATCTGAAGAAGAACTTATTGTAGTCACTTTTAAATGAAATGATAGAACTATTATATCACATCTTGTAATGGTTAAACGCTCTTCGCACCGAGAGGAATACTTACACGGAGTTGAAGAGGTAGGCTCGTCCCTGGCTGCCCTGGAACGACTGCAGAGACAGAAACACAGACAGCGTTAGAGGTCAAAGCCACACTGATATCAGTTTGATGGAGAGACGTTAAAAGTGTTCGGCCTCGTCCTGACAGCGGGCTCCGCTCACAGGCCTCACGCCGATTCTCTACAATCATTTCCTCTTTTAGAGATGCTCGGCTTTTATACTCGGGGTTTATAACTCTCCTCTCAAGAAGCGCCACGGAGCGGAAGAACCGAACAGAGATGCTGCTAGTGCTGCGGAGAAAAGAAGCGGAGCGAGCCGAGCAGGAGTCGCTTCTGACGAGCTTCTGTTCACGAGCTCAACCTCAAGAAAACCTCTTCTACAGGAGCGCCAGAGTTCCACTGTTGAGACTTTTGAGTGCTTTTGTGAGCGTGCTTTCTACTAACAATTACATAAATTCATACCCCTCTCCGCTCTCCCCTTTTCCGCTCTCCTCCTCCTCTCTCCTCATTCTCTCTTTCTCTCTCCATCCTTACTCTCCCCCTTCACTTCCTCCCTACCCTCAACCCCCTCTCCACTCTCTCTCCCTCCCTAACCCTCCCCTTTCTCTCTTCTCTCCCCTTTTCCTCTCCCTCTTGCTCACTCTCCTCCCCCTCTCCACTCTCCTCTTTTCCTCTCTCTCTCTCGCTCTCCTCTTCCTCTCTCCTCGTTCTCTCTTTCACTCTCTATCCTTACTCTGCCACTTCATTTCCTCCCTACCCTCAACCCCCCTCTCTCCCTCCCTAACCCTCCCCTTTCTCTCTCTCTCTCTTGCTCTCCTCCTCCTCTCTCTCCTCGTTCTCTCTATCCTTACTATCCCCCTTCACTTCCTCCCTACCCTCAACCACCTCTCCACTCTCTCTCCCTCCCTAACCCTCCCCTTTCTCTCTTCTCTCCCCTTTTCCTCTCCCTCTTGCTCGCTCTCCTCCCCCTCTCCACTCTCCACTTTTCCTCTCTCTCTTGCTCTCCTCGTTCTCTCTTTCTCCTTTCACTCTCTATCCTTACTATCCCCCTTCACTTCCTCCCTACCCCTCAACCCCCTCTCTCCCTCCCTAACCCTCCCCTTTCTCTCTTCTCTCCCCTGTTCCTCTCCTCCCTCTCTCTCCACTCTCCCCTTTTCCTCTCTCTCTTGCTCTCCTCCCGCTCTCTCTCCTCGTTCTCTCTTTCCCCTTTCACTCTCCATCCTTACTCTCCCCCTTCACTTCCTCCCTACCCTCAATCCCCTCTCCACTCTCTCTCCCTCCATCCCTCTTTCTCTCCCCTTTTCTCTCTTCTCTCCCCTCCCCTTCCCTCCCCCTTTCTCTCTTCTCTCCCCTCCCCTCCCCTCTCTCTTTCTTTTTTCTCCCCTTTCTCTCTTCTCTCCCTCCCTCTATCTTTCTCTCATTTCTCCCTTCCCCCTTTCTCTCTTCTCTCCCCTCCCCTCCCTCTTTCTCTCATTTCTCCCTTCCCCCTTTCTCTCTTCTCTCCCCTCCCCTCCCTCTTTCTCTCATTTCTCCCTTCCCCCCTTTCTCTCTTCTCTCCCCCTTTCGCCTTACACTCACTCTTTCTCCACCTTTCCCTCTCCCCCTCCTTCCCCTCTCTCCTCTATCCCTCAATATCATTACTCTCTCTCTCCCCCCACTTCCTCCCTACCCTCAATCTCCTTTTTTCCTCTCCTCTCTCTCCCCATCTCTCCTCATTCTCTCTTTTTCCCCTCACTCTCTCCACCCTCACTATCCTAAATCACTCCCTCTCCTCTTTTCCTACCCCCTCCTCACTCCCCCTTTTGCCTTACACTTAATCTCTCTCCCCCTTCTTCCCCTCTTTTATTTATCAACTATAAAGTCTCTCAATATCACAAAAGAAGCAGACCAGGTTTTCATTTTTCATTCATTTTTTTGCTGTCCCCAGTGAAGGAACTACACACTGTAACGTTTTGGCATTCCGCTGTTTCCCACCAAGTATCTTTATTTTCTTTTACATTTATCTTTTAGTTTTGTTTTGGATGCGCTGGTGCTGTGTATATATAGTGAGTAGCACACAGCAGCTTTCTCACAGCGGTTTGTAGCTCCTTTAGCAGCGTTAATTGCGCCTGGAGGAGGCGAAACAAGTTAAAGCTTTTAAAGCCAGCTTTAAAGGAGATGAGGAGAACATTGCCAGGAAACAAAGAGGAACAAATACCAGACACTTATGAGATTATTTCAGCTGAAGAATGAAGCTTCAAAGATCTGTTCCACAACAACGAAATGTTCTTGAAGTAAATTGGTAGGTGATGTTTCTAAGTAAGGGCTAATCAATGGTTAGCCGTGCATTATGCCGTTTTAAATGTACAATGTGGAGGCGAAGAACTTTCCTACACGCAAAAATGCATTAAAACTGCACAAGGAGGCATTAATTATCTCGTTTATACCAAGGTCTTTTGCAACACTCAGATATTTAAGTTATTATTAACATCTAACAATTGAACTGACTGTTTTCCATCAGTTGGTATGAAGGCTCTGGGGCGCTTTCAAGGACGTAAGCTTATGTTGCTTTAGGTTTTATTTTTATTAAGATGTGACCTGTGTCCAAAAGTGTGCTAAAAGTTCATTTCGAATGCAAGTCGAAAAAATGAAACCAATAAAAGAAACTCCAATAAATATTCAGCATTCAAAGGGTTGTCTTTTACGTGCGCACTCAACTCCAGTCAGCCTTTAATTCGACTATTTCGCAGTGACTCCGCTGGAAAAAATGGTGTCAGAGTTCTACAAGGATTTTGCCCTCATCATTGGCTAACACTAACTTATTGACGTTATCATTAATATATTTTTTTCCTCTTTAGAGGGGCCTTGGGTCTTCACATTCAGCTGTTTTGGCTGTTAAATTCTCGTTAAAACAGTGAATAAAGTAACCCAGAGAGAGCTTTTAATTTTGTATCCATTTTTGCAGTCCTACAAGTCGTCACACATCTTTATTTTCTTATAAATTTGAGAAATTGTTCATGTGGGATGCTTAGGTGATGTGTATATGTAGTATGCTGCACGCAGCAGCTCTTTTGCTGCTGTTTGTCTTCATAACTCTTGCTAGTACCATTAAAAGCAACGAACAAAAAAAATTAGGTTTTAGTGGCATAATCACTTAAGGTGAATATGGTAAACTCAACATTTCAGACATTTCTTGCATGTTTTACTGTTGTCATATTCAGATTAGCTCATGCATGTTTGTGTAATTCAATTTTTTTTCCTGAGAAAAAAAAAAAGCATGATGTATGTATGTATGAATAATGAATGTGCTGACTGACCCGGAAGTGTAAGAGTAGCATAACTGCGGTGATAAACAATGGAAAAAAAAAAGAGTGTTTTATGAATGAAAAAGATGAATGTATTCGTGAGAAATGGGTTGGTTTTCTCTGTGCCAGCAAGAAAATCCAGCAGGGGGTGGGGCGGAGGCATGGCAGTGGGAGGAACATGAGCAGTACGGCTCATTTTGTGAAGCACAACCAGTTGAGGAGCATAAAAAAATATTGCTTACAATAAACACTTGATTTTGGAGGTTATTAAGGGTGCAGTAATCATCTAGAGGGGTCAAATGATTAATATGCATTATTTAAAACGGGCATAAAATTGGCAATATTCATCTTCATGTCGGCTTTATTCCCTTTTCGGGGTTGCCACAGCGGAATGAACCGCCAACTCACTGGCATATGTTTTACGCAGCGGATGCCCTTCCCTGCCACAACCCATCGCTGGGAAACATTCACACACACATTCACACTTTAACACTATGGGCAATTGTTCTTATTCAATTCACTTATTCCGCATGTCTTTGGACTTGTGGGGAAACCGGAGCACCCGGAGAAAACCCACGCGATCACGGGGAGAACATGAGAACTCCACACAGAAATGCCACCTGCCCCAGCCGAGCCTAGAACCAGCGACCTTCTTGCTGTGAGACGACCGTGCTACCCACTGCGCCACCGTGACGCCCATTTGGCAATATTATTGCAACAAAAAAACATAGAGAAACAAACAGGAGGTTTAATTTCCAGGGTGAACGATCGCTTTACATCTACCAACACATGCTTGGTGTTGGTGAAAAGGATTTAGGGCAGTGTGCACCTGGCAACCAGCTGTCATCCGCAGACAGAAGCGAATCGGCTTTACTTTTCCGCTGCTGATGACCCGAGCACAGCTACAAGCCCAATAAAGTGTGCTAAAGCCTCGGCGGCTGTCTGTGCAGCTCGGAGAGGAGTGTCACAGCAGAGCGGTAATTTTATAGGGACACTGACACAACGAGCGGCCCCCAGCCGAGGTGTTTAACACGATGGGACAAGCATGGCTCAAGCTGCACACAATGCACATGGGAGCGAGAGGAGGGGCGGGGGCTGTGCATTTAGGAGCTCGAGAATGCATTTAAGCCGGATCCATGAGATTTAATTACAGATCTGCCTCTGTTATTAAGTCACTGTAACAAAAGCTGCACGTTTCGATCCTGGGAACGTCCCACGCACACAAACACAGAGGATTAACAACTGTGTTTTTGCTTCAGGATTAATTGTTTTTTGTCTTAATAAGAACTCATGTTCATCCTTTAATGGCTTGTAGCTCAATTTTTTCTTCAGATGGATCAGTGACGAATGACAAAATGAGATACAAATTTGCTAGCAGAAGTACACAAACTAAGTACTTGAGTTAAAGTAGAGGTACAATATTACTCCATTAAAAGTAAAAGTGCTCACCTCCAGAATTCACTAGAGAAAAAGCACAAAACTTTTTGCCTTAAAATGTACTTAAGTACTTTGATTTATTCTGGCTATAATATACCGTTATAATTGTTGTCAAGTCTCTTGCTTAAACAATAAGTGAAAATTCTTTATTGACACTTAAGCCTAAAGCTAGCTGAGTGAAAATGTACGATTAATTCCAAGAAACTGCATTAGTTGCATTCTTTTCCTGCTTCGTGACTTATTGTGGCAAATTCTTTGTGACGCTATAGACGTTGAGGAAGCAGTTGGACCAATCAGGATTAAGAAGTATGTTAGTTACGCTCAGGTGTGAACATTAAATTTCCACCCAAAATCCATTTATGAATCACACAAGAAAATCGAGAAATTTATCCAAAATAAGGAAGTGACTGAACTGTAGTACCTTGACCGACCACAAGGCGGTGAGGTCAGAAGTGAGCAAATTCACTCCAATGTTAAAACTATTTTGGAGCTGAAGAAAAAAAACATGTTTACACCGCTGGTGCTGTAATGTTTTTTTTTATATTTAGATCGATATTTCTGACCTTCATGAACACACTGAGGGGGTGAATTATATTTTCAATTGTTTGTTTAAGATATAAAATATAAACATTCAGCCAATCAGACATCTGTGCTACGCCCATGTCCCGCCTCTCTAGACCCATATTTGAGATGCACTGAAGAGATTGCAGGCGTTGGTTAGCTCCGTCCATTTTTAGCTTGTTTCACTGATCATACTAAATGGCTCTCATGCTACGTCTATATTATATAAAGTCAACATTTAACTGTTAGGGTTGGAAGTTAAGTTAAGTTAAGCTTGGAATTCCGTTATGCAATTTTTTTTCCCATGGAGTGCTGACATCTTCACAATCACTGCAGAAGAAAGTCTTTCCTAAAATAGTGTTTAATTACTTATAGTCCTATTTTTAGTAAAAAAAAAAAAAGGTTTGTATAAAGTGCTTGTAATGATTAACAAAAGTTTTGTCAGTTATATACAGTCTCTATGTTCTACTATAACTTGCTTATACACACCACAGGAAGTGCAAACAAAACATTTGAATAAACAATATAAAAAAATATATTTTAATTTCCCAAATTCCATCGCATGCATTAACGTGTTATGTTTGTCAGCACTAGAATAACGTTAAAACAACAAGATCAAACACTTTAAACCTGTTTCTTCGAGGAAGTGATGCAAGAGCGAGTGTAACTGACTGAATCTCTGCGTCAACATCAACATTGAGGAAGGTTAGCTTATTTGATAATGTACTGCTGCAACCCAATGTTGCTTTTGATTACAATTACAAAAAAAACTCCACCTGGCTTAAAAACAAGCCCTCCATCCTTTCATCAATTTCCACCGGTCTTCATTTATCCATCAGAAAAACCCTCAGTGCAGAATCTCAATCCATCTTCCTGCTCCTAAAGCGAAACCCGAGATCCCTGATAAACATTGACAAGTGGGTCATTTATTGTTCCCATCAAAGCACCTGGCTCAGAGACAAACTGCAGTCAAAGAAGGTTTGTTCGGGATCTTTTAGATCATAGCTTGACTTTGAGAGCAGTCTAGCGTCACTTTTTGTAACCTGACATCTAATAAAGAGATGAACACAGACGTATTAGCTTGTAAACCATCCGCGATGACACGCAAAACAAGGCGTCGCATGGCTCGGCTGTGGAAGATAACAAAAGTGTGTCATAACCAAATCAACTTGTTTTAACTGTTAAACGAAGCCCTTTCCACTTTCCGTTCCCAACAAAGACCTTCATTCTAATAGTGAAGCACTATAAAACTCGAGTGTTGAACCAAAACATTAAAACCATCGAGAGTAATATGAGTAAAAATGCAATAAAATGTCAAAAAAAATATATAGGCTTTAAAAAAGTAGTGTATTAATCCTTTTTTTTTAAATATGCGCCCATTGTTCTGAATAAACAGGGCACTATCAGGACACACAGAGACGTCGTCTCACGGCTAAAATCTCCTGGCAGAAAGCAGCACAGAAACAAAGTACCCTTGGTGATATACGAGCAGTCCATTTGTTAATGAAATAAAGATGCGTGCCATGGAGCCCTAAGGTTTGCAGCAGCACTGAATGATGTAGTGCGCTTAAAGGGAACTCCTGGTGCTGAGGAGATGAGATGGAGAGCAAGCGAGGACAAGCTAACCTCCAGAGTAACATGCGTGCCGAAGGATTTTTGTGTTTTTAACTGGCAAAAGATTTTATTTGGACAGAGAAACCTTTTTTCTAACCGTTGTTTCTTCATTTGTTAGTTTCTGTTTTGTCTTTGTTTGTTTTGTTTTTTCAGGTGCTGTCCGGCGAACCGTTCATCGATGGATATTATGTTTGTACATTCTTTATGCTGGTGAGGTGATTAGCACCTGCCTCAGTCAAAGAGAGTCCCCACACAGAGGAACTCCTATTTAATCTTCTTGATCCTCACGAGGACTTTGTGAAGCTGCTTTGAAAGCAACCGCTAAAGAAGCGTTATATAAAAAAAAACTTAATTGACCTTGTCTATTCCATTGACTATATAAAACCTGGATGTAGTATCAGTGATGTCACCCATAGCTTTCTTTGGGTTTTAAAAATGATCACCCCCTCATGTAGGTCAAAACAAGAGATCCGAATCAACAAACTTAACCAGGGGTGTAAACGTGTTTTTTTCAGCTCCAGAGATGGTCAGTTTTAACATTGGAGTGAATGAGAATCTGTTTCCCAGCGATGGGTTACGGCTGGAAGGGCATCCGCCGCGTAAAACATGTGCCAGAGAGTTGGCGGTTCATTCCGCTGTGGCGACCCCGAAAGGGAAGAAAGCCAACATGAGGATGAATGAATGTGTTCACTTCTGGAGTCAGCCTCAAGTGGCTGGTTGAAGAACTGCAGTTAGGTGACTTTCTATTACACATCAGGAGGTTGCCGTTTAGTTCTTTCCACTCCTGGAAAAAAGAGGTTTTCTGAATGCTTATGGATGAGGTGGATTTAAATAAATTCTGTTTGTTTATCTCTTGATTGTGGTTCTGGGCTCAGAAGATATTTTTCTGAATAAACAGTTTGTTGTTTCATCAGTATAAAAACATTCATCAGACTTGATCAGGGGTGTGGCAGAGTCAGTCTTAGCTTAAAAGGCTTTATTATAAACACTGTCATACAATCATAAAAATCAATTGAGATAAATGAACAGTATTAGCTGGGGTAAAAAAAACTATCTTTTTTAGCCCTTTTATAATTAGTGGATTTAATTGGAAACCACTATCCATTTAAAGGTTAAACAACAATACCCAATTGCTTTGTCAAGCCCCACAAGAACAGACCAGCCAATCACGGTTGAGTATTCTTGTCATGTGACCAGAACATGATTGGAGATTTCTTCCTTGGAGATTTTCTTTGAGGCAAAAACACTATTAATCATGGAAATGGAAATGCTATTTGCGGAGAACCTAAAAGGCTTTGCATTGGAGTTATTTTACTCCTGTTTCAACAACTAAAATGAAAGTAAATTGTCTATGTTTATGGAAAATTCCTGGCGTAAAATTATTCCAGCATGTCTACTGCCTGCGAAATGCAACCTGAGCTAATGTAAATTTTCTGCTAAATATTTTCTATTTGAGCGTCTCTTATGTGTATCTAAAGCAAGCTAGCATTAGCACAAATATGCATTAGCGCTAAATGCTAGCGCTGAGGTAAATGACTCCAGCACGTTCTCTTGACAAAGTCTATTAAATGCTCCAAATATGTGGTGACGCAGCTGACCAGCCACAGGTTCTGTGTTGGTGACATTTGGCTAATGATTGTTTTTAGCAAAGGCTACAGTTAATGTAAAAAAAAAAGTAAAAAATGCGTTATGAGTGTATATAAGAATTAAATTAGATGTACTTGTTCCTAACAGAGGCAGCCTAAATGTTCAGCAAATTATTGTCTATTTGAGCGTCTCTTATCTGTATCTAAAAAAGCTAGCGTTGGCACACGTTTTTATTGCTTGCAATGCATCAGAGAAGGTTGGAAACATGTACAGAGTACACAAAGTAAGAAATTAATGGTTAAAAAGATTTAACTCATGGAAAGACTGTGGCACAAATGTCACCAGTCTCATTTTTTCTGGAGCTATTTGTTAGTGTTTAATGCGTCATAAACTAATGACATGCTTTAAACAAGTCTGTCGTACTATTTGTTTTGCAGGAATGCTACTGGCTTTGACCTGTATGAGGACACAGTCATCTTTATAAACTGCTTATTAACACAATCTATACCCTGAAAATAACAACAACAGGTTCTAAAGGCATTGTGGAACTACAGGTCACGTCATGGAAATACAGGTTAGCCAACATTCCATTTGACTCAAAATACGTCAAAATACACCATAAAACATTTCTGAGTCACTTGGCAACTCTTGAAATCCTTGAAGTTCAGGTTAGACTGCTTCAGGTTTATGATGGCTTGAGTGCTGTCATTACGTAAACGAGGAAGTCCAACAGATGGTGGTTCTCATGAGAAAAAGATTGGATTTTCTATGAAACAGTTCTGTGATGTTTTATTTTTAAATTTTTAAGCGACTTGTTTAAAACATCTTCGATGGCAAGCCCTAGCTGTGCTTGCAGGAAAATGCTAAAATTTGGTGCACTTGCAAACCAAAGTCTGACTCACAAATAGATTAATTTTGGAGTCTCTAACTCAAACCCTCTAGTGCCACAATCACTCCAAATGTTAAATAAAAATACATTTCCAACCGCATGTCTTAGAAACAAATTTTTTTGCATTGAAAATTTTTTAACCTTTAAAAATGTACATTAATAACCTAAGTATTTATCCATCTAGACCAGACTTCCCCTAATCCTGCACAATTTAGTTGTAAGCCTGCTCTAGTATGCATACTACTCTAGCTTCAGACAATCGGAGAGGACCATAATTATTGCAACACGTGTGTTTCATGATGCTTGAATCAAAAATGTGCAGAGATTCGGACCTCCAGGACTGGATTTGGAGACCCCTGTCCTAGACCATTATCCAAATTCACAATATTCAATCTAGATCCTCTGCAGACACTGCCGCCAAAAACGTATGAATTTAAGTTGATTTCTGAAATCGTTTTTGAATAGCGTGCAAAGTAAATTCGCTTTGTAATACAATATCTCTGGAATGTTTTGTGATAATCAGACCAAACTTGTTTTCCATGATATTTTACGTATCGTATGGAGTTGCTTGTCAAATTTCAGCCAACTGCCCCCTAGTGGATCTAGATTTCCAGCAAATGCCTAGTTTAGAAAATAATTAACTAGTCATATGTCAAAAAAATGGCAAGACGTAGTCAGGTTGTCATGCCGATTCTGGACTATTGACTGTATATAACATGGATGTAGTGTTCGTAACGTCACCCGAATGGTTTCTGGCAAAGTTAAAAGGCTCAAATTGGGCGTAGCCAGAACTCGAACACGCATCCTGAGGCGAGACATGACTATAATGAAAACATCTGATCGACTGAAGATTTAAATTTTATCTTAAACAAATTTTTAAAAATTCCCTCAGAGTGTTCATGAAGATCAAAAATAGTTGAATCAACAAAATTAATGGAGCCAGGGGTGGAAACATGTTTTATTTTCAGCTCCAAAGTAGGTCAGTTTTAACATTGGAGTGAATGAGAACCTGCTCCCTTTTGCAGTCAGCCTCAAGAGGCCGCTCGGGGAACTGCGGTTCAGTCACTTCCTGTTACTCATTGAGAGGGAAAGTAGGAGGTTGGACATGTCTAATATAACCATGTCTGCTATTTTTTTACTCAAAAAAAAAATTGCTGTGACAAAATTCCGAAACATTGTTTGGGACCAAGTCCTGGTGTTATGAATTTTTTTTTGCAGCGCCACGCTGTGGTCTAAAGTTTAAATACATTTTTTAAATGCAAATAACTTGTGCTTGATTTAGTCTATGCGTCTCTTTGGCTATGTTTAGGGATCCCTGCTTTCCACCTTATGCAACATTACTGAAGAAACTGAGTAATACATCACCAAAAGTAAAAACCTTATTTATTTGTAAACTGTTATTGTTTCATTTGTTTAAACCTGAAAATCAACTCAAATAAACCGTTGACACCAAGCGAAATTGTCCAACATAAATATCTCAAAGTGTTTCTGGGTCCAAAGTTCAAGAGTTTATCTTCCAGAGTCTTACTCGTTAATTCCAACTTGGTAACTTTTATTTAGATTTGTGCTGCTTCGACTCCTGCGTTCGCTATCTGCAACTCGTCTCGCATTCGCTGCAGTCGATCATATCTTTCCTCACGCTTTCTATGGCCAACAAAACCCTGTCCGACCTCGAGGAAAATTCAGCTTTTACTGAGTTTACAGTCGCCAATATTGCATCTGCTCCTACTCCATCAAATGTCCTCCACCATCTCTGCTTCGTTGCTCTTCTGCGCATCACCACCAACATGAAAATCAGCTAGTTTAGGCTGGTTTTGTGGATTTTTTTTGTGGTTTTGTAGCAGATATCAAGTGATTTAGCAGTAATTTACAGCAGTTTAGTCTTCTCAGATGGCCAAAAGTGTCTTTCAAATAAGTTTGTTGCATGCTTTTTGTTTCATTCCAATCACTCATTTTGTCGCTGACCAGTCTGCACTAGAAAGAGATTCAGCTGACTGCTGCAGTGCATGTTGGGAAATGGATCATGTCGAGCACTAGAGTTAACAGCTTAGCCATCTGGGACAGTTGCACATGCCTCTGGTGTGAATATATCCTGCTTTAACCAGCAAACAAGATGCAAAGTGTCTGCCAGCATCACTGTCTCACCAAAACAGGACGTCAGTAAAGCCCGTAAACCAATTACAAATGCCGTCAATGGTCTAAGCAGGGCAGAGAACTCACTTTGACTCAAAGGAGAGTATTTCTATTTATAAATTGTCAGATTGTTTGTGCTTGAGTGTCATCTAGCTTCTTCCACTGACCTTTGAGATGAGCTCGTCGTGGTTGGCCAGATGTGCCCGGCAGTGGATGCAGCTGTAGGTTCGGTGACAGTTGGGCAGGTAGGCCTGGAAGGTTTTAGACTTTGTCATCTTGACCATCTCACAGTCACGGTGCTCCTCGCTGGCTTCCTCCGGGCTGGCGCTGGACGAGTTGCAGCTCTGCTGAACTTGCTGACAGAAGAAACACTGGAAGATGCAAGCAAAAGCCGTCGTTGTTGTGGAGTGGATGTGTGGCACGCTCCACACAGTCACCACAGGAGAAAATACCACCTGCAACAACGGGAGGAGGACAACGTCACTATTTGCTGTCTCATACTGGACTAAAAAAAAGGGGTCAGATGATGCTGAACTTTAGGAGACCAAAACAAAGAACATTTTCAGTTGGCCAGCAAAAATACATTTATAATCACGGTGAACGAAAGAGCATTGTGTTTTATACTTGCAGAACACATAGATTGTTAGGAGCACCATAAAAATGTTCTTTTAGAATCGGTTAGCAGTTAAACGTTTATCCCTTTTGTGCATTTGCTTTTATAAAGTAGAGTTCTAAACATTTTAATCGCTTGGTCACCCGAATTTCATGCATACAAGCCCAGGCTTTATGCAGGTTTCATGAGGTCAAATTTAAGAAGAGTGAGAGTAAAAATGTAAGAAATTCATCATAACATTACAAACATGAACAAAACCTTTTTGCATAATTAACAGTGTGCTTCAAATACATTGTTTGATACCCTAACCATCACTTTTATATTTTTGAGCATTTACGAAGGTTTTCTCAAACTCTGGCAACCCTAATCATGCTTTTTACAAAGTTTACATTAGGCAACCCCTAAAATCACTTTTATGGTTTTAAGCATTTATGAATGTTCATGAGCAATTACTGAAATTCTGGCAACCCAAACTTTATATATTTTTAAAAGATTTTCAGTATATGTGTCTTTTCGCAAACCCTGGCAACCCTAACCATGACTGTTGTGTTTTTGAGCCTTTACGCACGGTTTCTCAGACTATGACAACCCTAATCATGATTTTTTTAAAACATTATTTTTTGCATTTTCTCAATCTCTGGCAACCCTCGAGCAACAATAGAAAACACATATCAGATGAGCTTTACATGGACACAAAAATAAGAGCTGTGACAAACTATATAAGACCTAAAAGAGTGAATTTAAGACTTTTTAGACCCCACTGAAAACATAATACCACATTCTGTGCTTCACACAATGCATTCTGTTTCAAAGCAAACAAGGAAACAAAAGTTATAACAGTATCAGATTCTCCTGAAGAGCAGCTTTAAATAAAACACAATGGTATCTTTCTTCAGCTCATTGTTCAGATCACTTACACACATAGTTCATGGGTTATGAAAGACGTCCAGTTCACGCATCCGCAGCGCAACTAGAAGGTCTTTAATCTCAACTTCTGTGAGATTTTGCAGACTGACTGATCGAGATGCTTCATTCTAATGTCTTTTGGACGACTTTAAAGCTGCATCTGAACTTATTTTGGAATTCACCTCGGAAGTCAACACTCAAATGGTTTGTTTTTAAACTAGCAAACCAGTCCTGAAAGTGAAAAATTGCCTTGAATGAAGGAGAAAGGCTGTGCAAACAATCACTTCCTCTTCTCCTCTGACAACGCTGATCAGCCCTAGAGGCATTGTGTGATTGATGAGGAGTGAAAAATAATGACTTTCCCTCCAGCTAACAAACATATTTATCATTCACTTTTAGCCACTTGGTTGTTTAAAGGTGCACTTTGTAAGAAGTCACCAAAGCTAATAAGAAAACCAATCAAAAGAGACATTAAGCTGCTATGTTCAGGTACTAAATAACAAAGATTTTTTGTTAAGAAAAGCGAAATTTGCATTTAGAAACGTAGTGTCCGGCAGTTTGTGTGGTGACGTGTTCCTGGGTCTGCTTCTCCAATCTCAGGAGCACAAGTCAGGTTGCCAGATTGTCGTCATGCTGTGAACAGTTAACAGTTCTGTCTGAGAGGTTCTGAACCTCCGAACCTCGTCATGATTTGAGAACTCCGGCATGACGACTTGAGAAACGACAGAACAACACGAATCTGTGTTTTCCTTGAACGCTCTTTTTCTTTCTTTACTCTTATTTCTGATGAGACAGTAGTCTTAAAGTCTTAAGGATATTACGTATTTATAACTAAAACAATTTGTAACACTGAAAATGTTTATAGCTCACCGCTTGCCATGATTGATAACCGTCAATCTGGCAACCCATCAGCTGGGTGAGATTTACATTGCATTTCCATGTTAGCAGCGTCTGAGTGTAAGTTAACGTTACTTAATTCCTTAAGTTATCAAGGAAAATTCACTATTAGTAACACAAATTAACACAGCTAGCAGCCAAAGAAATATAATTATGAGCTTACATAATGTTAATCCATACTAAAGAAAATCTTGTGTCCACAATCAACAAAGTTAATGAGTTGTTAATGCCTAAACATGTTTAGGAGAAACGGGGCTACTTCAGCAAACAATCTCTTATACTAATTCGTTTTTTTTTAAATTAAATATCATGATTCTTTTCAGATCTTTTAGGTTTAGTGCCATCAGACATAGCCATAGCTTTAACGAAGCGCAAGGTTCAGTACAATCTGGCAACCAGATGGATGCTTGAGGGATTGGAGAACCAGGGAGAGCAGAAAATGCAAACAAAACTTTTTGGCAGATGTACATTTCTTTTTAAATGCAAATATTCTCATTAGACGAAGATTCTCAGTAAATCAAACATAACTCCTGAATGTCTCTTGGCCATTTTGTAATTTCCAAGAGAAAAACACTCGTTATTGCACAACACCTTTAAAATATCAACAGCAATTGTTTAGATCTGGATCATACTCCATCACCGTTATCCTTTGTAAAATATTGATCACTGACATCTAATGGTTTAAAATAAATTAGGGTTACTGTAAAAAGTAGTGATCGTAATGTGTTACATGTACAACTCGCCAACAAAGATGGCGCTGGTATGTGGTCACGTGACAAATGCACCTCAGAAACCATACATTTGATTGTGACCCAGAGCGTCTCACGTTACCAAATATTTACCAAAGCCAAAATCCCAACTACGTGTTCAAATTTGGTGTCAGAAACCAAATATAATCTCCATCTTATCTTTAATGTCACCAAGTAGTGGTTAATCACTAACGTAGACAGAAAAACAAGTCTTCACATAAGCTCCTTTCGCTCTCAGCAAACGAACACGTTTAACTCTCAGCTCATGTGCTAATTACCATCACTTTTCAGTATCTATCGCTCCTAGTTCACAAAGTGTTCTCACAGACGATCAGAAAATAACAGGAAACCATTTCTAACTCGCTAATGAGGGGACTGCAACACGGCACGCAAAAGAAAAACATAGACACTTCCGCAATAGCGCAGGAAACTCCAACCATGGCGACCAACAAAGCGCGCGAGCGGGGTCTGGGTTGCCAGATCCCAAACAGCATGCAGCTTCACCGTTCAAAAAAAGCCAGTTAAGATGCAATACGGACTTTATTTAAACTAAATTTAACTATATAACTAGATATAAAGCTGTGAAATCGGTTTTCAAAACAGGCTAGCGAAAATAAACTCCTCCCTTGCACCCGGACAAAATGACAACACACAAAAAGCGTTGATAATATGGATTTTTGAACTTTACTCATCATCCAATGGTTCAGGAGTGTTTGTAAAGATGAATTAAACTAAGTTATTACCCTTTTATCATGTACAGAGGCAGTTAAAAAACTCGCGTAAAACGCGTGGTGATGGCAACACGGCCATGGCACGCGTCGAAATAAACTTGTTTACCTCTGAACGTTGCCTCATTAACAATACAACAATTCTCTTTCTTAACCTATTACTCGTGTAAATAAACGATTCTGTGGTAGGTTTTGGTGTTGTCATAAATAGGTGAGCTTGTTAGCACACTTGTTATAAACGTTTTATTAAAGCGCGCGACACAATAGCACAAATTATTAACAAAGACAGACTTTTCAGCAGCCAACTTCATGTGTTTGTGTGTAAATCAAAGTATGTAACGTTAAAGAAAATGGATTCAAATCGTGAAGAGACATATAAGGACTTCGACAGAGATCAACAGAAGACAAACAAAGAGCGCGTGTGAACCTGAGAGGATCGGGCTAATCAGCAGCCAAACAAAGAACAAATCGAGCAAATTAAGAGCACAACTAACAACATAATCATTTTTAATCACTCAGCAACCAATAAAAACAGATCTGCAACTAATTCACAAAAAGCACAAACACTCTCCTTTGTCTGCCAACATGCAAAAGTGACAAAAAACGAAAAGAAGAAGCCCCTAAAAGCAATTCAACGAGCAAACAATAGGCACTCGGATACAAAAGGTGCAAATTGATTGTTGTCAGCGGGATCTTTAGAGACAACAACAAAGAAACTGAGCCTGCAACGTGGATACAAAACAAAGACTCGTGCTTTGTGACCAAACCAGGAAGCAGCGAGCCACAGAACCTACATCTGAGATTTCTGTATCTGCATGCACAGCGACTAATTGTGACACTCTTTGTGCAAAACAATCCCTTGCTTTTACCTTTAACAAGCCATTTTGAAATCAAGTGCATGCTTTTATTGACCTCAATCAACTACTGGGGTTATTATGACACTATAAAATTATCCTCTATGGTTGTTAATTTACACCAATATACTGTAAGTCTATAATGATGGTCAGAAATGAACAGAACTCACCTCCTGAACTGGACCTCACTGCGAATTCTAACATGGATTTTTCTACAGGAAGCTGCTTTTTCCTCTTTTTTCGCCTGCTTATGGGTCTTTTCTCTTCTGGCTTCGCTTGTGGCGGTGCAGGTTCTGTCTGCGGTGTCAGTGTCTCAGCTGTCTGTGTCTGTGCACGGCTGTGCAGCCCGCGTGTCTTCTTTGATGCGCTCGTTTTGTGTTTGTGTTGGATCGCTGCTGTGAGGTGGGCGGCGCTTCGTTTGACAGGCGTGTACACCAGCCAATGGACGCGACCGGGAGGCGTGGTTATTGCACAGGCGGAAACCTCCCGGATGTGTAAATAAATAAATACACGAGAATTGATCGATTTTTGTAGATCGGCGTGACAGTGAACGCTGTGCCTGACAAACCGAGGATACATGTTCACAAAGTATTTTCTTTTTACACCTAATGACTGAAATTGAGTTTGTAGACGTGTTTATTTAGTTGTCAAAGACTGAACGAAGCTATGCAGATCATATTTTGTCAGTTATGTCTGTATTAAAAATCAAAGTTAAAATTTTATTTGTCACATACATAAACATACATGGTATGACATGCAGTGAAATGTGTTTTTTTTTGACTGTCCAACAAAAAGTATAAATATTATATAAACTAGAAAAGTACGAGAAATATTTACAATAAACAGCAATGTCAGTGTTCAGTGTTAAATGGATGTGTAAAATGTACAATAGTCAGTGTAAAATGACTATTTACTTGATTTTTCTAATATTACATTATTAGAATTATTGTTATAAATGTATTTAATTTATGTATTTAGGTATATAAATGTAAATGTAAAGCTACAAAAACCTATTATTAGAGGGGAAAATTAGCTACAGAGAGGCTAACATTGACCATGTTTCAATAGTACATCTTCCATTTATTTACAGAAGCGATGTTGATTTCAAATATAACAACAATAATGTATTTTATCATTTTGAAAAAGGATATCTTGTATGTTTTAACAACAATTTAGAAATAATATCCACAAAACATATTAAAAGTCAGCTGCAACACTGTTGTGCAAGTCTTTAGCAAGAGTACATGTTTCACCAAAAACAATACTTTTATACAAACTGCATAAAAAATACATTTCTATTTTTTGCAGTTATTTCAAGGTGCAAACTAGACTTTTAAAAAATGTTGAATATATCCACTGTGACAACAAGCAAAGCCTGTAATGGCTCGCCGATGGAGTCACTGAGAGAAAGAAGTTAATGATAAAATGATGTGTCGGTTCCAGACAGTTCATGATAAAACAACGTGTTAAAGAGTTTGCGTTAAGTTTTTTTTTTAGTTTCTTCCATCAATGCATTTTGCTGAAATGTTTGTTATTAAGGCAAAATGGTGACTACCACATGTTGGAATAATATAATGTACAATGTTAATACAACTCACACTGAAAGTAGTTTTTTTTTAATAGTACATTTTCTATATATATAAAAAAAAATTCAGAAACACCAAATATTGGTTTTGTTATCTATAAGCCACCAATAAAATGTTAATAAATAAAGCATTGGAATTTGCATGCGTAAATAATTTTAAAAGTATTTTTAAAATGAGTGACAATACTATAGAACATCTCCACAATATAAAAAAATGTAGAAGCCCATGTATGTCTTAAGCAACATTTTATGTTTTGGTAGTGTAATAAAAGTTACAAGGTGATTACAATTTAGATCACAGTTTAAATGGTTTTAAATACAAATATAAGTTTTTTTTTTACTTTTTTGAAAATCGGTTCAAGTTTAATTATTTCCACAGTATTCAAAAACCTGTTAAAACACGTGAATGTTTTACGGCATGTGCATTTTGTAAACATTTTTTTACTGTGGTTATCGAAGAACGTCAGTGGCTAACACACGTTGTAATTAATATAAACTGTAAAATGATTTTAAAAACGCACAGCTACATTTTTTATGGAACAATTTGTATTATGTTTTTTTATAATTATCTGACATGTAAGCCCTTTAAAAACAGCATAATCATTATCAAACGAAATATTAAAATATAACTTAGTTTTACATGTCTGTGTACAACTAAACAGACCTAAATAACAACTTAAATTAATAAATAACTTTGATATGATTTTACTGATTTGTTTTAAGAAATGTTCATACCCTTTCATCACACATAAACCTCTCTTAAAACAAATCAGTAAAATCATATGAAAGTTATTTCTCCTCTTCTCTCACGTGAGCAACTTTGGAATCAACACAGAGATTCGAGGCTAATAAAGTTAAGACAATGTCTAGTTTTTTCTTGAAAGCTCCGCATCAAAAGATACCCAACTTTTACGCAGCCATTAAGTCAACACCCATACTCACAACTAATCTATACATTTATAAGCGGGTTACAGTCATCAATTTGGGATAAAATACAAGCTTTTAAGATTCACAAAGAGTTCTCAGTCTAATAGCAGTAAAGAAAGTGCTCCATCTTCATGCGTCAGAGAGCATCTGCTACGCCTCATAAATGATAAGTGAAGAGACTGCCTAAAATAAGTGATGGCCACAAAAACAAGCCATTAAAGCCAAAAGACTTCAACGCAAGGGCTCGGTCAGACAGGCCATCAACTCACACAGACAACACCACAATAAAGATGTAGCTGCACTCATTTGAGCTAAATAAGGAAGCTGCACTGTCCTCCTCCTGATGATGATGGGGATGATGTCATATGTTTTCATCTTGCGTCCCATTTTGTAACTCCGCACGAACGAAAGCAACCTTATCAAATCGAAATAAAGCCTCTTATGTAAGTCGGCGTCGTGTTTTAACCTAATCCATACATTATTTAATCTACAGACCTCCAGTTTGACCTTCCCATGCAGTGTCCTCCACGCGTCCCTCTCATCGCGCGTCAGTAAGAACAGAACGCAGCGTTTAGGGTACCTTTCAGGTGGAAGAGGATCCGTGCTGGTCCCCGCTGCAGGGTCTCCTCCCGCGCTGCTGCTGCTGCTGATGCTGCTGCGTCCGCGTGGGTCTCGACGCTCCAGGATGATGCTGTTGGTGGTGGTGATGGTGTTGTTGTTGTTTGGAGAGACGCGTTCACGTTCCCACGCGCAGAGCCGCTTCTTTGCGCAGTTGGTTTCTTTGAATGGGTCCGTGATGCGGTCACGTAAACACGAGGCGGCGGTCGCTGCTGCTGCGTCCGCGTGGGTCTCGACGCTCCAGGATGATGCTGTTGGTGGTGGTGATGGTGTTGTTGTTGTTGTTTGGAAAGACGCGTTCACGTTCCCACGCGCAGAGCCGCTTCTTTGCGCAGTTGGTTTCTTTGAATGGGTCCGTGATGCGGTCACGTAAACACGAGGCGGCGGTCGCTGCTGCTGCTGCGTGCGTTCATCACTCACCCTCTTCTTCAACTGTCCTCGAATTCATTCAGAAAAATCACCGAGCGTTCGCACTGCGGGTTGGTTTCGCGAGATACGTGAAACGAAACAACCAAGTCGACTCAAATAAATAATGTTAGTCGGTTAGCGATGGCCTCTATGTTGTGAACGGTGTCGCGGTGTTCCAGTTGTTAGAGATGATCTTGATCTTTTATACTTAAAGGAACACGGCACTTTTTTTAAGTTGAGCTCTTTCTTGATTGTACAAAACATTTAAAGTTGTTTCTAACTGCGTTGGGAGTCTCCACTGGCTCTGGAGTTAGCGCTGTTAGCAGGTCGGATATTTTTTTCATTTAAAACTTGATCACTTAAAGTAAATGTATTTTTTGGAGCGAAGTGATGGGAAACACAAGAACACTCCACTTCATGAGTCAATATATTGCTTGATTATACAAAACATTTTAAGTAGTTCTTTTGGGTTCTGGCTCTGGAGTTAGCGCTGTTAGCGTAGCTTAGCATAAATCGTTGAATCGGAGTTCAACCACAAGCCTTTCTGTAACTGCAAGTCGGATATATTTTCCATTTAAAACTTGATCACTTAAAGTGAATTTATTTTATGGAGTTAAGTGACGAGAAAAAATAGTTATAGAGTATAGAAGTTGTGGTCATTTTGCTACTAGAATGGAAATGTTAATTCAACGGTGAGTCTATGCTAAGCTATGCGAAACGTGCTATCGCCAGAACCAGAGAACACATTAGCAGACTTTAAAATGGTTATAAAAATACTGTTTATTTCACTTTGGAGATTGAGCCTAACTTAAAAAAAATAGATTAAATATTAAAAGAAAATACCTTTTAGAATAAGTATCAGAGCTAATTTTCCCCCCTCTATATTGTAATATGTATTTATTTACCTTTTAAGTCCTTTACAACAAACATATGCTTGTAAAATTTAATATAATGAAAAATGTCAACTTTTGTCACTTATAAAACAATCCATTTTCTTTTTCAATATCACATTACAACACTGACTTGGGCACTGAACAGCATAAAGTACATAATAAACACTTTTAAATACACACGTTTAAAAAATTAAACAACAAATAAAACATGCTGTCTGTGACCATACAAACCAACCGCTACCCATAAACAAGTTTAAAAAGGATCATCTTTGTTATAATTTCCATGACAACACACGTTTTATATAGTTGTATTTGTTATTATTTTATTTATTTAAATAGGGAAATAAAGGGGGGCATCTTGAGTAATTCGTGTTTTCTGTCATTTCTGACCGAAAACAATAATACAGCGGAAATTAAAAAGGTGCCTTAAAGTTTGAAAATTCAGCAATGGATATAATTTCCATTAAAGTAAAAAACAAACAAACATTATTTTAGAAATCTCTACATGAAACATTCAACACTGCTTTTTAAACTTTATCATTATGATGGTTAACAGTTACTGAAAATTCAGAATTTTCTTTATGAATTAATGTTTCCATTCTATACCAATGACCTTTTGTGACTTACCCTTCTTGTGAAGGATGCAAATGATTGTCCTCTGAACATCTGTCAAGTCCTCATGCAGGCATCCCCAGGATTTTGTTGCATCTGATTCAGATTGAGAGAGCACTTCAACACCATGGAAATGGTTTCTTGTAAAAGAAAATCAAATTTCTTAAGACCAATTTTGCTGTCTTTGCAACTGTTTTTGAATGCTCAATGTCACATTCAATTAAACCTCATGCTTATTTTACAAGATATTTTACAGCACAAACTGTAAAACGTGTTGTTGGATCCATACAACAGAGATGTTTGTACAGGGTCCATTTGCTCCAGTCTAATTGAAAGGTTTCTTTATTGTTCTATCTTGTTACTTGTGCTCGGCTTATTTGTTTTTAGTTTTCCCTTCAAGTTTCCATGGCAATATTACCTTAAGGTTAATACCGTTCTACAATCTTCATATAAAAAAACACACAAAAACAATAAAGCACATTTTTATTTCAAACAAGCCTCAATTATTTTGTGCTATACATTATTTCAACATCTGACTCTATATAATATATCAATATAATAGAGTAGATTCAAGTGAAAGATTATTTCGTTTAATTCGTTTGTTTGATAATGGATTTCTTGGATTTTCATTTGTTTATTTTTCAGTTCCTTGTCAACTGCGTCATTACTTTCTCTCAGCACGGTTTATAAGGAGCTAGGGTAGATTTATTTTTCGTCCATTGGTGCTCTAAAATCTCAGAATTGAATTTATCATTACGCATCTCTTTGTTTTGACCTTCTTTTCCTCATAGCTGGCAACCAATCAGATTTAAGTTTATTTGTGTCAGCCAATCAGCTTGCGAAACAGATCTCGCTAACGGCCAATCAAAGTCAGGCTTCGAGTTCGAGTCAAACGCCGAACCCGCCACTCGCTTGTTTTTGATAGCGCGCGTTCACGTCAAAGACACGTGCCAGTTTCCATGGCAGCGCACTTTTGTGTTTAGGGACGAAAATCTAAAATGTAAAAACAAAGTGTTCAGTTTAATGATTATTTAATAACCCCAACATGTTACCAATTTAGGTATAATTCGCAGAATAGTAAATTCAGAACGACGCGGTCACTTCAGGCCTAAGCGGTTTATTTTACTTTTATTTCTCGCGCTTTCATCCGGATTATAATTCTAGGTTGATACTAAATATCTGGCAACGCGTTTCCAAAGCGCACTTTTTTCATTTATTACCAATTTGGACGACATGTATGCTTCTGTATAGAACATAAGCAGTTTTAACCAACATGTAAAACTTTCTTTAAGCTTATTTTAAATAAAATATTGATATTTTATCAACGATATAACGATTGAATTGTAAACATGGCAACCCCGTTTCTAGTTGAAACATATGGATGATTACGCTGTTAAGTAATTGTTCCTCTTTACTTATTTAATAACAGGTTGGTGTGATAAAATTTATTTTTTTGTGAATTTAAGATATCATTATAAGCTATTCTAAAAAAATAACGCATACATAAAAACTATCCATAATGTTTGCTAAATAGCTCAGAGAGAACGGTCATAGAAACCAAAATAAAGAATAAATCGACCCATACAAGAAACAATTGTTTGCAAATAAACAAATTTTCCTAAAGTTGCGGCTGTTAGAATTAGATTTTACTTGTAAAGGACCCTGGTGCCATCTTGTGTTTGGAAATGGTAACAGCAGGTCCCTATTTTTTTACTTGTATAACAATGATACTCATATAAAATAATACGAAATTGTAAACCTAATTAAAGACGAACACACATGCAATGTGTTGGGCAAGTAAATAAAGAAATATAGATTTTAAATGGCATGTATTTAAAAACAAAAGACCCCACATGATTATAATTCGTTGTAGAAACATAAGAAAGATAAGAGAGCAAGCAGCCCTGCAACAGCTCCCCGGGTCTCTAAAAAAATTTACTTGAGCTCATAAAAACATCCCCTACACTCCAAGCTCAAACCCTCCATTTTAAGTTAAATAAAAACAATTAGAACTCATTCTTGTTTAACAATTTTTATCATTTACATGTGGTGTAATTTATTATATTCTTGTGTGAGCTGCATTTAATAATGAATTTGTTGTTTAGAGAGCATAAGGAGGAAGAACTTGTACTGAAGGCAGGACTGAAATGCTTTGCTGAACGTTGTCTATAGTACACAGACTAAAAAAAGTCTTGTTTGTTCGGAGCTTGCAGATCTTGATGTTTTTGAGCTGGGAACAGTGAAATAGAGAAAAAAAAACTAATAAAAAAACAGAATAGTCATGTAAACATTTAAACATGTGCAAGAAGCAATGTTTTAAAAGATACTTTTTTTATTCCTCAGGTTAACATACTCACACTGCTGAAGTTTTTAGTATTTTTCTAGTGAGATTTACTAAAAGGGCTGCAGTCATGCGCAGCGCCCCCTTAAGGTCCCTGCAGCTTTGTTTAAGAGCCCCACTAGGTCTGAACACAAGCACTCGGAATGCTTTTCCGTTAATGGGAAAAATTACAACAAAAAAAGTACAACAAACAGATTGTTTTTGTTTTGTTCTGAATCCTGCAGATATTCTGTAAAAAAAAAACACAGTCTACAGATTTCAAGATTAATACATTCGAAACATCAAATTCCACCGTCTCAGACGCAAACCTTGAAACTCAGATTGTTTTGGCAGATCTCTGTCTCCGTAGCTCCTCAGCCGCTCTCATTCGCTCGATTAGGAGGGCTAAGATGAGCGATGCTGTTGCCGTGACAACAACAACCCATCACAATGGGAGGAGAGCTTCAGTCCTCAGACTGTAGCGAGGGCGCTGTGGAGGCGTGAAACACTATTACATGCTAACGTCGTTGTTTTACTCAAATGTAGCAAATCATCTGAAAGAGAGGCCACAAATGCACATTACCATAGAGCAGTGGTTCTCAAATAGTGGGGCGAGTTTTACCTCATGCTTTTTTATTTTTCTATTTTTTTTTACTGATCTAGAATAAAGAGCAATAACACTCCACTACATTAGGGGGCAGTGGCGCTCTCATTGGCTGAGTATGAAGTGTAGACAGGAAGTGTAGAAGACAGACGGAGAGAGAAGGAGATAAAGAGACAAACTAAAGTCCTGAAAGCTAAGACGAGGAAATATGACGCGTTTGTAGCGCTTGGCTTCACTGTGACTGCGGCGGGAGACGAGGAGAAACAGGTGTGCTTACTGAGTCTAAAAATGGTAGCAGCGGACAGCATGAAGCCAAATAAATGAAGACGTCACTTAAAGACGTTACACCCCAATCACGCTGCTAAACGCTTGAGTTTTTTCAGCGAAAACCTGCCGAATATTGCCAGCAATCACGATCAGTCAAACAATAGTTTTATTAAGGATTTAATGTTTTTTTACATTTCAGATGGCCTTAAATCTTTTCTGCTACAGTTAATAAAGCTATTCTTTGTTGTAAGTTGGTCCATATTTCTTTATTGTTTTCTCTTATACGTTAATAAGGAGACTGTGTTATGCAGAGTTGTACTTATAACACATTTAAAGACAAATAATACTATTTAAAGTATATAAAATATATATCTACCAGGCAGCTGTGTTCTGGTGGATAAGGAGATCAGAAGGTCGGAGGTTCGATCCCCAGATCCACCGAGGTGAAGGTGGAGTGAGTGATGAAACACTTGCTCTCCATCTTCAACAATCACAGCTGTGGAGCCCTCGAGCGAGCACCAGTTCCCCGAGTGCTCCCCGGGCCCCGCAGCCATGGCCCCCACTGCTCCGGGTGAGTGCTCACGGTGTGTTTGTTCACTGCTGTGTGTGTGTGTACACTGGGATGGGTTACACGCAGAGCACAAATTCTGGGTATGGGTCACTTCATGTCTGGCTCACTTTCACTGTAAGAATGTGTTTAGTGTTCGTACTCAACACGGTCACCGATCGAGTTTAACCACCAAACTCTCCACGAATCTAATCCTGTTATTGATTCTGGGAATTACGAGACATACACCTGCAATTACAGCGAGCCGTTTTAACACTTAATACTCTCAGTTTTTGAGCCTTTTTAATTTTAACTACTCATTATTCTAATCTCTGATGTCCAGAATTCTATTTTGACTAGTCACAAACGCATTCGAGTTATCTTTAATGTGATTGTGACTCGTCCAAACATACATTGAAGACATCATACAACGTTTATTTGATGGAGCGCATTAAAGATTTCAACAAACCGTTCACGACTAGTCATAATCCATCAAAAAATCTTTGCAAATATCTTCAATCGAGTTTTAACTCATCGCAAACATATTAAGAGACATCAACAAATGAGTTTCGACTAGGAACAACAGTATTTGCAGATATTATTTAAATTGGTCCTGATAACAAATGGAATTGCAGATATCTACAATTCTAATTGGACTAGTTGAACTATTTAGAGAGATCTCAAAATGTAGTACAGAAATCTTTAAATATAGAAAATGAAAGATACGCATAATTGTAGACTCTCTCTCTCTCTCCCCCTCTAGAAAGTCAAAGAAGAGGCGGAGATGCGAGGTGTAGCTCATCCGCTTTTATTCTGCACGTTCTAGGTTACATGACATTCTTACAAGATTTTCACTCGCTTTTGAAACGCTTGCGATCACAACCCCCTCGACAATGTCTACGACACAACCGAGAGGTCAAAAAGAGGTTTTTGTTCACAAAACAAAAGAGATCATCACACAGACCATATTTTACAAGGCCAATAATAAAACCACTAAAAGTTTTTACAACAAAAAGATTTCACACGCAAAAACAATCCGGAAAACAAAGTCATGACACAACATGAACGAACTCACTGCCGGGGCTGAAATGAAAGGCTTTTTATTTGGATCAACAACAAAAAAAACCCGTACAATTAACTTTTTATGTTTTTACGTTTCTTTAAATATATATTGGTAAATCTCAAGAAGAGAACACCAAAAGAATTCAAAACGGATCTCCAACGAAAAGCTGCACATTAAACTGCGACTCA
The DNA here is from genome assembly GCA_900490495.1 of Danionella dracula. Taxonomy (NCBI): domain Eukaryota; kingdom Metazoa; phylum Chordata; class Actinopteri; order Cypriniformes; family Danionidae; genus Danionella; species Danionella dracula. Next base: position 414,225 of record UELW01000811.1, read on the forward strand.
AAGGCACGCAGACACAGAGATGCTGCACAATGACTTTGCAGAAGCGACCGTACAAAGTTTTTATGTGTATATATATATATATATTTAACAGAATAGCCCATTCACACACCTGACACCACTAGAGCGTGGCTTCGTGTACGCCACAAGCACAAAGTGGGGTTCGTATTCGACATCCACACTTCGCTGAAGCCATGCATAAACACCATACATCAGAATTACCGAGAGTAACGAAGGTATAACGTTTAAGTGCTTTCTTGTTGTTTATTTGCATTTTAATATCTTTATGTCATGTGCAGCTGATTATTTAGTTTGTTTTAACGGACTGAAAGCTCACTTGCTGTGAATAAGTGAAGCCAGAAGGAGTTTGGTGCCGCTGGGGGTTGTTTGGGGGGGACCAAGACATCCCAAAACTTTATTACAAGAATTCAGACTTTAATCCCAGGATTCTGACTTTTAATACAGAGAGATTTTAAGATGAAGAGTTTGACTTTATGATAGATTCTGCCTTTTTAATCGGACCAATCTGAAGAGTCTGTATTTAATTCCAGATTTTTTTACTGAAGATTCCGACTTAAAAAAAAAAAAAGTTAGAATCTTTTGATTGCAACCCGGAGACTTTAGCTAGTTTGGTTTTCTAACCCGGAGACATTAGCTAGTTTGGTTTTCTAACCCGGAGACATTAGCTAGTTTGGTTTTCTAACCCGGAGACTTTAGCTAGTTTGGTTTTCTAACCCAGAGACTTTAGCTAGTTTGGTTTTCTAACCCGGAGACTTTAGCTAGTTTGGTTTTCTAACCCGGAGACATTAGCTAGTTTGGTTTTCTAACCCGGAGACTTTAACTAGTTTGGTTTTCTAACCCGGAGACTTTAGCTAGTTTGGTTTTCTAACCCGGAGACTTTAGCTAGTTTGGTTTTCTAACCCGGAGACTTTAGCTAGTTTGGTTTTCTAACCCGGAGACTTTAGCTAGTTTGGTTTTCTAACCCGGAGACTTTAGCTAGTTTGGTTTTCTAACCCGGAGACTTTAGCTAGTTTGGTTTTCTAACCCGGAGACTTTAGCTAGTTTGGTTTTCTAACCCGGAGACTTTTTAGTTAGTTTGGTTTTCTAACCCGGAGACTTTAGCTAGTTTGGTTTTCTAACCCGGAGACTTTAACTAGTTTGGTTTTCTAACCCGGAGACTTTAGCTAGTTTGGTTTTCTAACCCGGAGACTTTAACTAGTTTGGTTTTCTAACCCGGAGACTTTAGCTAGTTTGGTTTTCTAACCCGGAGACTTTAGCTAGTTTGGTTTTCTAACCCGGAGACTTTAGCTAGTTTGGTTTTCTAACCCGGAGACTTTAGCTAGTTTGGTTTTCTAACCCGGAGACTTTAGCTAGTTTGGTTTTCTAACCCGGAGACTTTAGCTAGTTTGGTTTTCTAACCCGGAGACTTTAGCTAGTTTGGTTTTCTAACCCGGAGACATTAGCTAGTTTGGTTTTCTAACCCGGAGACTTTAGCTAGTTTGGTTTTCTAACCCGGAGACATTAGCTAGTTTGGTTTTCTAACCCGGAGACTTTAGCTAGTTTGGTTTTCTAACCCGGAGACTTTAACTAGTTTGGTTTTCTAACCCGGAGACTTTAGCTAGTTTGGTTTTCTAACCCGGAGACTTTAGCTAGTTTGGTTTTCTAACCCGGAGACTTTAGCTAGTTTGGTTTTCTAACCCGGAGACTTTAGCTGGTTTGGTTTTCTAACCCGGAGACATTAGCTGGTTTGGTTTTCTAACCCGGAGACTTTAACTGGTTTTGTTTTCTAACCCGGAGACTTTAGCTAGTTTGGTTTTCTAACCCGGAGACTTTAACTAGTTTGGTTTTCTAACCCGGAGACTTTAGCTAGTTTGGTTTTCTAACCCGGAGACTTTAGCTAGTTTGGTTTTCTAACCCGGAGACTTTAGCTAGTTTGGTTTTCTAACCCGGAGACTTTAGCTAGTTTGGTTTTCTAACCCGGAGACTTTAGCTAGTTTGGTTTTCTAACCCGGAGACTTTAGCTAGTTTGGTTTTCTAACCCGGAGACTTTAGCTAGTTTGGTTTTCTAACCCGGAGACTTTAGCTAGTTTGGTTTTCTAACCCGGAGACTTTAGCTAGTTTGGTTTTCTAACCCGGAGACTTTAGCTAGTTTGGTTTTCTAACCCGGAGACTTTAGCTAGTTTGGTTTTCTAACCCGGAGACTTTAGCTAGTTTGGTTTTCTAACCCGGAGACTTTAGCTAGTTTGGTTTTCTAACCCGGAGACTTTAGCTAGTTTGGTTTTCTAACCCGGAGACTTTAGCTAGTTTGGTTTTCTAACCCGGAGACTTTAGCTAGTTTGGTTTTCTAACCCGGAGACTTTAGCTAGCTTTGTTTATGTTCGAGCAGGTTTTCCGGTGGTGATTCTGTGCATTAGAGAAGATCAAACTTGTGTGCTTATACAATTGGATTACTGAGAATCTGACCACCCCCAATTTTTATAGCTGCCGATAGCAACACCCCCCGCCCCAGGGCCACCGAACCAAAGCTCCACCATTCCTGGTCTTTATTCATGTCTCTGTGAATGACTTCGGCTGCAGCTGTGATCACATGATCTGCAGCTACATGCACCAACTGCGTTCGGCTTCACTTTTCCACAGTGGAAATGAATCCAGAATTAATTCCTGTAGATTCAGTCAATGCTTTTTAACAGATCATTAATTCTAGATGGTCACATGACTTCAATGCGGTACTAAAAGGTGGCCTATCTTGCGCAAGCACTTTAATCCACCAATCACAGCACTCTGTCATCTCAATGCAAATCTCAAATGATCTCAAAAACAATATTTAATCATTTCCTACTTTTGCATCCAGGCTCACTGGAGGATGCTCCCTCTTCACCGTCTTGACACTTTTATAGACAACAAATTGTGTAAAAAAAAGCGCTTTGTTTTAGGGGCCTAAACCTAAACGAGCCTAGTGTTCTGACTTTAATCCCAAAATTGTGATTTTAACATCAAAACTCAGTCTTTAATTCCATAAGTCAGACATAAATTTGAAGACTCGGATGTTTTCATCTGATGATTCAGGCTTTAATCTGAAGAATCTGAATTTAAGCCCAGAATTTTTCTGACCCGTACATAGACAAGACATCAGAGGACCGCTATTGGCTGAATTAATGCTTGCTCCAAAATCACAGTGACCACTGAAAGGTGCAATTCCATGACTAAATTTCACACAAACAAAATGTGAACTAGTCGAGCCGATAGTTTCATCTAAAAAGCTAATCTTTAATATTAAAGTTCAAACACTGAAAATAACCGTAGGAGAAGCTTTAAGAGAAGTTGGAAAAGGTCAGATGTAACAAAATCCTGAGAGTCCCATAGCAGAATCCCCAGCACTGTGGCACTTGCATTTCTTTGTATAGAAAGCTTTTTAACAGTCATGCAAGGGCACAGTCGTGTCGATGCGAGGAGGCTGGGAACGGGCCGAACAAAAGCCGAGAGAAACCGAAAGAGCGAATATCGAAGAGCAGGTACTGTACGTTAACGTCAGACATCGATTGAATTGCGTGATTGTTCTTTGTCCCATGACAGAAGCTCCTCCAGAACAGACCTTAATTTTTTTTTTTTGGATGGCACTTGCCCTTGCTTGGCAGGTAGTTTAACCTCTACGCAGGTTTTCCCGACTGGCTTAAAGTGATATTTCACTAAAAATAAATCAGTTAGGTTCTTTAACTCACCTTTAGGTGGTGCGTTGGTAATGTTTTCTTAGGAAGTTCTTAAAAAAGGTTTTTAGTTTAACCTGTGGATCTCTTCCAGAAGATCATTTGCACGCCAGTGAACTAGTTCCAGAGGATAACGCGCATACCCTATCCAACCCTAAAAGCTTCGAACCGAGGGGACACACTGCACCCCATCGTTCTCTCTCACAACACAAATCTCCACTTTCGATGAGAGCCGAGTGACATCACTGCATGAATTAAAAAATTACATTTGTACAAAAAAAAAAAGCCGCACAAGCCTAACCTTTACACACACATGTGACCTCTGGATGCCCTTTAAAGGTGCAGTATGTAAACGTGTGGCCAAAACTGGTACTGCAACCAAAAAACAACAAGAACACAAAGGTTTAGTGCGGTCTGCGACTGTTCACGGTTTCCAGTTCAGCATGATCTGGCAACCGCATTTATGCTTAAATGATTGGAAAGAGTGACTACAGCATTTAAACAACAACTAAAGAGCTGTAACGAAGATATTCACTAGTAACATACATGAAGTTAATTTCTAAAACATTCGAGCCATTCTATGATTGTTGTGCTGCATTTCTTACATACTGCACCTTTAAACTGTTTATCATCTCACAAACAAAGCATAGACGATAACAAAAACAATGCAATGAACTAGCCACCAAAACAAACAAAAGAAATCTAGTTAATATTTAGCATGTGGAGTGTTTGGCCAGCTGCACACAACGACACTTACTGCAAGAACTGAAGTACATTTGAAGAACTGAAATGTACATTTGACATTTTTCTGCATCTTTGTTACAGGAATCGTAACATTTTCTCAAATTGTGTGCTTAACCGAAGGTTTCCTCATTTTCTTCCGAATTAAATCATTCTTTGCATCTCAGAGAGTCCAGTAAACCAACATCAAAGATTCATTTTTGGATAGAAAAAAAATCTTCTTTAACAGGCTTTCTTTGGTATTTAAGCAAATTTACGTGGTCGATGCGGATTTCTACTGACCTAAAAGAGAGCTTATTACACTAAATCAAAAGTAGAACTATTCTGTTTGAACACATCTATAATCTATAGCTGAAGATAAATGATTATATAAAGGCCTAAAGGCACATCAAGGGGGTTAAAATAACTCAATGAGCACTTTGAAGGGTCTTCTCTAAATACTTATGAAAATACATTAAAGCCTTAAAACGGCACCGTGGCAAATTTAGACCCTCGTGCATTTTGAGGAGATTGGCGATGCACAGAGTGAGGAATGTGTTTCCACACTGCATATACGTCTGTTTGTGTAATATATACAAGTACGAAACCAAGATCCTGGTTCGTGCCTCGGTTGAGCGCTGGGGGACTTCAGAATGGCTTGCACACATCTCAGAAAAGCAGCTTGTTGAAATATTAGGAGAAGCACAACAACGACAAACAGACAGAGGGAGAGAGAGAGGGAGGGAGAGAGAGAGGGAGAGCGAGAAAGAGAGAGAGATAGAGGGAGAGGGAGAGAGAGAAATAGAGGGAGGGAGAGATAGAGAGGGAGAGAGAGAGTAAGCAAGAGAGAGAGAAAGAGAGAGAGAAATAGAGGGAGAGAGAGAGGAGAGAGATAGATAGAGGGAGGAGAGAAAGGGGGAGGGAAGAGAGAGAAAGGGAGAGAGAGAGAGAGATAGAGGAGAGAGAGAGGGGGAGAGAGAGAGAGGAGGGAGAGAGAGAGAGAGAGAGAGGGGGAGAGGAGAGAGAGAGAGAGAGAGGGAGAGAGAGAGAGAGAAGGAGTAAGCGAGAGGGAGAGAGTAAGCGAGAGAGAATAAGCGATAGAGAGAGAGAGAGTAAGCGATAGAGAGAGAGAACGAAGAGGATATAGGAAATGAGAGAGAAAGAGGAGGAGAGAGAGAGAGAGTAAGCGATAGAGAGAAAGTGAGAGGAAGAGAGAGAGAGAAAGAGGATAGAGAAAGAGAGAGAGAGAGAGAGAGAGAGAGAGTTCATAGGAACCAAAACCTTGAAGTCTCATCCACACACTTCCACACAGATGAGCAAAAGAAGGGAAGGAGTACTGCGCTTCTCTTCCTGTCTGGAGAGATGATGGATGCTCGACGTGGAGGGGTTTCTCGAGACTGATGAGCGATGATCGGCGCACAGTGGAGGAGCCCGAAGCGTCTGCATGGACCGATCCGAGCGTAAGCTACAGATGGGAAGAGAAGAGAGTTCTCCATTGAGGGGTAATCTCCAGGCGCGTTTCAAGTCTCTTTATTATCTGAAACAGTTCGGTCTAAGAAACGAAAGTCTCCAGAAGTGCTGTAACTAAGCTCAACAAGTCATTGTGGGAAATGTAGTAGTTTAAAAGAAATGTTCAAGTTTTCACTTTAAATTAGGGCAACAGCTATCGATTATTTTGAACCAATCACAGTAATCGATTCATTAATTGGAAAAACTTGAACAGTTTTTTTTCCATCTCCTGATTTTTTACTTTACAGAGAAGTAAACAGCGTATAGATTTCAATATTAGAGGCATCACATGTTTCTGCATTAGATGCTGCTCTTCAAGGCAGGCACAAAACTTCTATGTGCCAGAAATGACAGAGTCTAATAATATATGTTTATAATAGACATATCAGATTTTTCACTAAATTATGCAATACAAATCTCTAAAAAAATACAGACAAAGATTTCAGGAGAACATTTTAAATTTTTTATCTTGACACAAATAGTGTGAAGGATAAAGCATTTCATAAAGTGACTAGATTTCTGTCCTATACACTATATAGTTATATATTTAATTTCTCTTCAAAGCTCATATTCCACACAAAAAAAATGTTCAAAAGCACTTTAGATGTGTTTTTAATAGATTATAACTTTCATGATGTAGCTGCAACGCGCATCTAAAATGCTGACGAATTTCTACCCTTAAAGTTAAAATAGGCCACAACGTTAGAGTTTAGCTTTAATGTTCTACAGATCACAAACGAAAGAAAATAAAGACTTTCCAAACTGAATTTCCTCGTCTGAGCTCATCTTCAGCGTCTGCTCAGAACCACGCTAAAGCTCGAGATGATGCAGCATCTGAAATAACTTCTGACACTTTTTCTGAGAGCCTCCACAGGCCTGCTTTTTAGCTCCGCTTTTAATAACTCGCGTGTCTTGTTGACGCTTGTTAAAGGTGAACCGAAAGTAGATTATTCAAACCGAAAGTTTTTTTTTCTTAACAAAGGCTTCGATTTGCTACATTTTTTTTTTTTTTTTTTAATAATCGACTAATTTGATGAACTGTTGCAGCCCCGATGTTTTGTGTGTTCTGTGTTTTCTTACCGGAGTGTGCGGTTATGCTCTGAAGGCGGACTGGAACCGTGCGGTTTCTTCAAAGATCAGCTCTTTCAGGGTCTCTTTGGGCAGATCGTCCAGCTCCATATCGAACTTGAAAGGAGCCTCCGCAACCGGCTGGCAGGAAGAAATCGAAACGAATCAAGAACTGCACAATCTTAAAGCAT